>PVIA01006066.1:83094-103808 GCA_004024845.1 Tonatia bakeri | reverse complement strand
GCATAGACAGTAGGTAGAAAATAGACGGGGAGGGTAGGAATAGTATGGGACATGTAGACACTAGAGAACTTATGACACATGGACATGAACTAAAGGGGGGAATGAGGGTGGGAGGGGATGGGCAGGGTGGTGGGGAGTGAGGGGGGAAAATGGGCCAACTGTAGTTGCATAATCAATAAAATAAAGAATTAAAAAAAAAGAATGGAAGATGTTCACTAAGTTGATAAGAGGAGTGTTGGGGTGGGGGTGGATAATTTCCTCCAGGCACAATATTATGTGAGCAAAAAAAGGCTCAGAGGTATGGATTTTTGATGGACTATGACATCTGCAAGTGGTTCTGATTAACCAGAAAGAGAGAGACAGAGAGAATAGAAACGGGATAGAGGAGGTAAACTGGGGCCAGATTATATCAAGTTTTAAATGCTGGATCAAGACTTTGGATTTTATCACAGTAGTTAAAGGAAATGAATGAAGAATTAGGTAGATTACTCTGCCAGTCATTGAGGGAAGGTGTGCACAGTACGGGAGCTGCAGCACTGCTTCTGGAAAAAAATTATAAGGACATAAAACTAAGACAGCTGGTACAAAGAAATAGAATAGATATAAAAATATATGAAGGAGATAGAATCAAAAGGATTTAATGGTTGGGAGAATGTGTAAGCAAAGGGAAAAGAGGACATTTTCAGTTTGGGTAATCAGAGCATGAGCAAAGGCAATTATGGGAATACGGGAGAAGGATACTGTGGTGGTATATATAGCCTGGCAACCATCCAAGGTCATTCTAAGGAGTATGGACTTTATCCTGTAGATAATGGAGAGCCACTGTTGGGTAGATTTTCAGAAATTATTCTGTCACCCATCGTAGAGAAAGAATAAGCAAGACAGAAGGATGAGTTAAGGGAAGGAAGAGAGTAGGAGGGAAAAGAGAGTTGGGGTATGCACTTACTATGTCCCTCCAAGGAGGAGAAAAACCACAGGTCAATTGTAGTGACAGTTACTCTAGTGTTGGTGGTGTTGTGGCTATGCATTGGTTGTTGGCAATGTTGACATTCATGAGAATTAAGTGAGATATACACATAGTAAATAAAGTATTATCTGTTGTCACACTGCTATTATTTCATTAATGTCAACCCTGACATTTATGAGCATTTGTTGTGTGACCATGAACCACTAATAATAAAATAACTTATCATCTATAATTGTAGATGACAAAAGTTAGAAAGAAGTAGTAGGAGTCAGGGTTCTTGTATCTCCCCTTGTTTCAGGAAAGACTATTAAAGGAGAGGAAGCCCTTCTAGGTAGAAGGAACATGAACACAAGCATAGAAGCAGGAGGATCATGTAAGCATTGGGTATGAGTGAGAGTAAACCTTACAACCACACTGGGCTGTCTGTGTGCCCTTGCCATCTGCTCCCAGGGTCCTTCCAACATCCACTATCAAAACAGTTGAGAGTACTCTAGCCAATATGAAAGGCTGAGGAGGGGGACTTTGTTCTGAACATCTGTCCTTTCTCCCCAATAAAGTTTATGCTAATGCAGGAGAAAGGGGGGGTAGACATGAAGGAGAATTTCCTGCTCTCAAGTTTTCCAGAATCAAGAAAAGATTTTGAAAAGTTTAGATAGTGAGAGTAGGGAAGGATCAAATGGACTCTAGCTATCAGACTGCACTCTTCAGAATCACAAAATGATTAGAACTGGGAGAAACCACAAAAATGATCTGATCCAGATAAAACCCCCAAGACCCAAAGAGGTGAAGAGTTCCCTGAAGTCACAGAGCTAGTCAAAAACAAAACCAGAAGCATAACTTGGTCTGTGGTCTGTCTGGATTCTTAATCAGGTGCTATCTCCACTCCTACCCCCACTCCAGTTCCCTATCACCATAAATGTCCCTGATCACAGAACATTCACAGTGCTGAGTGGCCTCTTGGCATTCAGTGACTCCTTGTTTTCAGTACTCTCTATCTGATTTCCCTGAGTGCTTGCAGAACCCTGAGATGGAGAGGATTGTGGTGAATCCTCTGTTCTTGGCAGGAGGTTGTGACACGGGGCACTGCTGTGGTCTGAGGTACAGTTCACATCAGAGGTGTGGCAGTCTCTGGAACCCAGACATTCCTGGCCAAATGTTCTAGAGACTCACATACATGTATGCATGTGCGCTCACACACACACCCCTCACCCCCAACCCCCACCTCCAGACACAGTTTTGGCCTTAAACCTGAAAAACTGCTAAGTTCTTGGTTTTTATCCATGGAATTTCCAAGAATTCTCACCGACATTTGAGACCATCTCAGTTCATAAAAGCTGTGACTCTGACTCTGGCCCTGGCTCACAAACCTGATGTGATCTGGACATCTCCAGCCTAATTTCCTTGGTCCTCCTGCCTCACTGACCCTGCTCCTTGCCCACCCTCATTTAAACTGGACATTCACTTCAGACATTTTGCTTTATCTTACCAACATCCCTCCTAAATGTCCCAATTCTATCCATCCCTCTCCTACCCACACCTCTCCATGTGGACTCCCTTGTTTGAACTCTTTGTCATTGTTCTCCTGGACTATTGTAATAAACTCCTAATTGCTTCCTCTGCCTCCAGCTCTTAAATCCACTCGGCAGACAGTTGCCAGAATGATCTTTCTAAAACAAATCTAACATCATCACCCTATGAAAAACCTTTTAATGACTCCCCAGTGACTTTAGATGAAGTTCAAATTACAGTAGGCTATGTCCTGCCAAACCTAGATGCTAGTCACCTCTTTAGCATCATTTTCTGTTCTCTTCGATATGCACTGTACCTTCTAGAAATCCCCAAGTATCAGACATACTTGTACACTCCAAGCTGCATCCTACCTTAGCGCTCTGCCTTATCATGCTCCCCTCTCTCACCACTTGGCTCACTATTCTTCATCCTTCAAGACACAGTTCAGGCTTAGTACCCCAGGTGTCTTCCTTAAAATACTCGGCCTTGAGGACAGATGCTATATTTTTTATTTGTCCTTATATTGATCTAGGCTGGCTGGCTCTTAGTAGACCCTGAACTAACATTTGTTGTACATATTGAACAGAACCCAAAAGTTGACTTTCTATTCCTTTTTTACGTCCTAAATCACCTTGTCCTACAGATATTTTATTCATTCTGCCTCCTCACTTGCAAATCAAAGTTTTTCTTTTTCACCAATGCAACCCAAAGGCCCCCTCTTTCAGGAAGCCTTTTTTGATAAGCTTCATATCACCTCTTCTCTTAATACCTCTAAGCTCAGTCTGTACTACATCCCTTAGCATCTCTGCCTTACCTTTCACTTCTTTCTTAGAAGTAAGCTCTACACCTAGGAAATTGGATGTTTCATTCCTTCTCAGAGACATTACATGCTTTGCACTCTCTTAGTCAATGTCATACTATTTCCTACCCTTGTGATTCCTCCTCCAGCTGTAGGGCAAAGACTTTGCCTCTCACCTATGGCAGCACTTAGCATGTCTGTGCTGTAACAGATGCTCAGCTGTGGTTGTTAAGGGCTTGCATTGTACTGCTGACTTACATGTTTTATGTTATTTTTTATATGTACATAGGTGTGTGTTTCCTTTTCCCTTCTTAGATATTTTACTTCACCTCCCTGTGTTCCAGTTTGAACATCTCTGAGATGTCTTCCCACTTTAATGTTCTGTGATTCTGTATCTGTGAGTTCACTGGGGGCAAGAACTAGATCTCCCCCCATACCTCCAGCACACTGGAGGCTCAAAAAAATCATGCTGAATGAACTGAACTCCTTTCCTAGTCTTTCCCCTCTCCTCCTTCTTCCTCTTAAGGGAGGCAATAGAGCATAGCGGCTAAACATGTTGACTCAGTAGCGGGCTCTGCTTCTCCCCCTGGGGCAATGTGCTTTATTTCTCTATGCCTCAGTTTCTTCATTTGTAAAATGGAGATAATATTAGTCTTCCCTTATAGATAGTAAGCCAGAGGTTAAGTTTTATTAATATTATCCTATTTTTACTTCTATCTTTTTTATTTACAGTTTTTGGATATTTCACTTTCTATATTTTTTTGATTTAACAGGTCTTATCAACATCAGAGGAACCCAAAGACTGCTGGTTCACAAAGCCCAGGGAATCTCAGTTTTAAGTCACTCTTGGGGTTCCAGAGATCTGGAAATAAGAGAATAGGGTGCAAGACTGAAATAAAAAAGGGCAGGTTGGGGTCAGAGAGGAAGAACAGGAGAAAGTTATAATTAGAGCCAATTAAAGTGTAGGAATGACTGAGAAAAGCTCTAAGAAATCAGGGGAGGGGCATGTTATAAAACATTTCACAAGAGACCCACACTTTGGCCACAAAGCACTGCTGTGCATGGATCAGCTGAACAGCCAATAGTGTACCTCAGTGCTCAGTAGCTCTGCGAAGGATATGTTCTTAGGACTGGGGCTCATGGACTTAATTCTGGTGCCATCTCCATCTCTATAATAATTATGTGACCTTAGACAAGGCTCACTGCTCTGAGACTCAGTTAACTCTACTATAAAATGGATCATAGAATGATCATGGCAGGGCTATTGTGATGATTAAATGTGCTCTGTACAAGATAAATTACCACTCATCTGTGAGCCATCATTTTTATTAAGACTGAATCTATATGGCCTAGTTATCCAGAAGATGTACCTGATAACTGAGGTTCAACTATCTCTTAAGCTTCCTTTATTTAGGCCAAATAGGTTTTCAATTATCAGGTGAAATATTCTCAGTGGATATTTACGGCTCCTTTGCCAAGCCTGACCTTTCCTTGAACTCCATTCCCTACCCTATACCCCTCCCCAGTCAGACACAGGGGCCCTTGTCAGCTCTTTCCATGCTATGTTATAACTGTTTGCCTGTGTAGCTCTTTTCCACTAACCAGAAGGAATTGTGTCTTCATTGTGACTATCTCTGTTGCTGGTCACATAGTAGGCATTCAACATTAACTTCTTGAATGAATAAATAAATGGATTCACAAAATTCTTTTTTACGCTATACTACAATCCTCTCTTTGTAGCTTCTAAGCTGTTCTTTCTGGAATTCCAGAAAATGAATCTAATTTACATCCATATGACAGTATTTTAAGTATTTGAAGAGTTATAACATGATCTAAGAGTCTCTTCTCATAACCAAATATCCCTAGTTTCTTAAACTGCTATTTCTTCTCCACTACTATCCACATACAACTCTCTTGACCCCATGTCCAGCTACTGCCCCATTTCTCTGCTCCCCTTTATAGCAAGAATACTTAAGAGTAGTTTGTATAATAATTCTACTCTCATTCTCTCATGAATTCACACCTGAACATTTCTGGTCAAGGTCACCAGTGACCTCCAAATTGCTAAATCCAGTATTAATCTTCATCTTAGACTTTATCTTCTTGATGGATCAACAGTATACATGACAGTTAATCATTGCCTCCCTGGGCTTGCAGGACTACATTCTTCCCTGGTTTTCCTACTCTCCTGCCCCATTCACAGTCTCTTGCTAGTTGCTTCTTATCTTCCTGTTGAAGTGGTACAAGGTCCCAGGACCCTGTTCTTTGCTCTCTTCTTTCTCTCCATTCACTCCCTCAGTGAATTTATCATTATATGGTTTTAAATACCAATTCTATACTGATGTTCTAGCAGATGTGTCCAGCTCAGATCTTTCCCTTCATTTCCTGTAACATCTGTCAAATTGTTTATTTAACATTTCTACTTATTTGTAGAGGACAGTGTCTAATTGGCATTTCATACTAATATGTCCAAAACTGAGCTCCTGATCTTCTACCCTAGAACTTGGTCCTATCAGTAAATGACAACTTCATTCCTCCAGGTCAAGATACCTCAGAGTCATCCTCCACTTCTCTTTCTCTCTGGCCCTGCATCCATCCAGAGGTAAATCCCACTAGTTCTGATTCCAAAATAATTCCAGAGATGGGCATGTGGACAAAAAAAGGTGCTAAATAAATCATAAATTCCTAACTGGACAGGTCATGGTGGCCAGTTATCCCCCAGGCCTATAACTTCTATAATAAAAGGATTTTAAGCAAGCTCTGTCCATTATTCTTGTGTTCCTGGGTTAATACACCTTTATAATGCCAGAAGCAATATCCCTGGAGGGCATAGCCACCTGGAAGAGAGCACATAATCTTAATTATTCTGTAGTTCAATCTATACCTTGCTTTCTCAGATCTTCAAGTAATCTGCCTTACATTTCCTCCTTAATTCAAAATGCATGAAAGAAACTGCAAACTGTTTTTCTCTGGAGCATTTGAAACCTTGCTACCCAGCTCAGTTTTGACTCAAATAAACTCATAAAAATTATCTATAGGTTTGGGCATATTTCTTATGTCAATAACCACTTCACAATGATTTTGCTGGTACCCTTGTTGCTCATACCACCATCTTGTGCCTGGATTACTGCAGTAGCTGCCTAATAGGTCTCCCTGCTCCCAGCCTTTCCTTACACAGTCTATTCTTTTGTTATTATTTATTTTTTAAATAAATTTTATTGATTATTCTATTACAGTTGTCCCATTTTCCCACCTTTATTTCCGTCCGTCCTGCGCACCCCCTCCCACCCCATTCCCACCTCCCCCTTTAGTTCATGTCCATGGGTCATATATATAAGTTCCCTGGCTTCTACATTTCCTATACTATTCTTCACCTCCCCATCTATCTTCCACCTACGATTTATGCTTCTTATTCCCTATATATTTTCTACCATTGCCTCCTCCCCCTCCCCTGTTGATAACCCTCCATGTGATCTCTATTTCTGATTCTGTTCCTGTTCTAGTTGTTTGCTTAGTTTGCTTTTGTTTTAGGTTCGGTTGTTAATAACTGTGAGTTTGTTGCCATTTTGCTGTTCATATTTTTTATCTTCTTTTTCTTAGATAAGTCCCTTTAACATTTCATATAATAAGGACTTGGTGATGATCAACTGCTTTAATTTGACCTTATCTGGGAAGCACTTTATCTGCCTTTTCATTCTAGAAGATAGTTTTGCTGGATAGAGTAATCTCTGATGTAGGTCCTTGCTTTTCATGACTTTGAATACTTCTTTCTGGCCCCTTCTTGCCTACAAGGTTTCTTTTGAAAAATCAGCTGATAGTCTTAAGGGCACTCCTTTGTAGATAACTGTCTCCTTTTCTCTTACTGCTTTTAAGATTCTCTCCTTATCTTTAATCTTCGGTAATGTAATTATGATGTGCCTTAGTGTGTTTCTCTTAGGGTCCAACTTCTTTGGGACTCTCTGGGCTTCCTGGACTTCCTGGAAGTCTATTTCCTTAGCCAGACTGGGGGATTTCTCCTTCATTATTTGTTCAAATAAGTTTTCAATTTCTTGTTCTTCCTCTTCTCCTTCTGGTACCCCTATGGTTCAGAAGTTGGGACGTTTAAAGATGTCCTGGAGGTTCTTAAGCCTTTCCTCATTTTTTTGAATTCTTGTTTCTTCATTCTGTTCTCGTTGAATATTTCTTTATTCCTTCCAGTCCACACTGTTGATTTGAGTCTCAGTTTCCTTCTCATCACTATTGGTTCCCTGTACATTTTCCTTTATTTCACTTAGCATAGCCTTCATTTTTTCATCTAATTTGCAACCATACTCAACCAATTCTGCAAGCATCTAGCTTACCAGTGTTTTGAACTGTGTACCTGATAGGCTGGCTATCTCTTCGTCGTTAAGTTGTATTTTTTCTATAGCTTCGATCTGTTCTTTCATTCAGGCCATTTTTTTTTTTTTTTTGTCTCAGTGCACCTGTTTCATAGTAAGGGGTGGAGTCTTAGGTGTTCACCAGGGCAGTGCAACCCATGTCGCTACACTGTGACACTATACTGGGGGAAGGGGTCCAAGAGGGAACAGTGCTGCTTGCTCCACTCTTTGCTGGTTTTCAGTCACTTCTCCAGCTATCCACTTCTCCAATCAAATTGGGCCTTGGTTTTCAGTCACTTCTCCAATCAAATTGGGCCCTTTTGGTGCTGATTCCTGGGTGGGTGGTTTTGTGTATGTTCTAGGACCCTGTGGGTCTCTCCAACCAACTGTCCTGTGAGGCTGGGAGTTTCTTCCACTGCTACCTCAAACCCCAAAGGTGTTTTCAATCAGAGGTTTGAGGCTTCATTTCCCTGCTGGAACTCTGGGTTGCTAGGTCTGTCTCTCGCTCCCCAGTTGTTCCTCTTGGTTTATCGGTACGCAAATGTAGGACCATACAGTCCATAATCTGCTGCCTCCCTGGGTCTGCCAGCCACAGTCTGGTTGTGAGTTCTCCACCCAGCTGCCTGTCTCCGCCCCTCCTACCAGATGAATGTTTCTTCTTTAACTCCTTGGTTGTCAGACTTCCATACAGTTCAATTTTCTGTCAGTTCTGGGGTTTTTTATTTTTAAATTTGTTGTTGTCCTTCTTTTGGTTGTGCGAGGAGGCACAGTGTGTCTACCTACACTTCCATCTTGGTCGCAAGTCCCTCATACAGTCTATTCTGGATATAACAGTCAAAGAGTCTCTGTTAAAAACGGAAATTATATTATTTCACTTCTGCTGAAAGCCTACAGACTTCTCATTTCATTTGAAGTAAAAATCCAAGTCTTTGTGAATTCTTCAAAGTCTTTGTATGGTCTTTGTCCTGGGTTCCTTGGACAGAGGTTCTAAACCTTTGGAATTTCCTAAATTATTGGAATGTCTTTGTTATTCATGGTGGCCCTCTAGGTTTATCACACCTGGGTTTATGCTAATGAACTGACCCTTAATGGAAGCTAGTGAGGCTGGAAAGACCACCATAGGATTAGAGGGTTGGAGTTTGGGGCCACTGACATCAGGCCGACCAGCTGATTTCCAGGGAAAGGAAAGAAGCTGGAAGTGAGTTATTTCAATCACAAAGCCCATGATTCAATAATGAAACCCTAATAAAAACTCTGAACACTGATGGGAAGTTCCTTGTTGGTGGGAGAGTGAAGGCTTGGTTCCACAGGTAGAAGAAATAGAAGCTTCACCCCTGGTACACTCTCAGACCTCTCCCTATGTATGTCTTTGGTTGGTCTTAAATTTTATCCTTTATAATAAAACTAAAACTAAGTATGGCACTTTCCTGAGTCTGTGAGGTGTTTTTTGTTTGTTTGATCAAAGTATCAAACCTGAGAGGGACATGAGGGGAGCCCTTGAATTTGTGGTCAGTTGGTCAAAAATGTGGGTAGCCTGGGAACTCCCAAACATGCTGTTGACATCTAAAGTGAGGGTAGTCTTATTGGGGGAAGTGGCTCTTAACCTGGAGTCTGTACTAATCCTGGGTGGTTATTGTCAGATTTGTGATTTGTGTGCATGTGCATGTACACATACACATATATTCACATCTTATTTCTATTACTTGTTCCTTTGCTCACTTCACTACATTCATATTGGATTTTTCTCAAACACATCAGGCACACTTCAACCTCAGGGCCTTTGCATTTTCTATTCCTTCTGCTTGGAATGCTTTCCCCCCTCAATATATCTACTTCCTGACATTTTTTAGGTCTTTTTTTTTTCAGTGATCACCTTCCGAGTAAGTTCTTCTTAATTATACTACTTAAAACTGCACCACTGCCCTACCACATTCCAGATTACCTTTCTCTTGCTTTATTATTCTCCAAAGCATATACATCAATATCCAACTTATGTGTTTTGCTATTCATTTATTTATTGCCTCTGTCTCAGAAGGCTTATATGGTCCATGAGATTAAGAATATGTTCTCCTTATTGTCTTCATTGCTGTATCTTCAGTACTTAAAAAAAAAATGCCTGGTACTTTAAAAGCACTAAATGAATAAGTAAACATTATGATTTCTTTTTTTTTAATTTTATTTTAATGATTGTTCAAGTACAGTTTTCTCCCCTTTACTCCCAATCCAGCCCACCCACTCCTCCCTCCCAACTTCCCTCCCATTACCACCCTCCCCCTAGTTTTTATCCATGTGTCTTTTAACTTTGTTCCTGTAAACCCTTCCCCTTTTCTCCTGAAATTCCCTCTTCTCTCTCCTCTGGTCACTTTCTGCCTGTCCTCTATTGCATAGCAGCACAATTTACAATAGCTAAGTGCTGGAAGCAACCTAGATGCCCATCAGAAATGAATGGATCAAAAAACTATGGTGCATTTACACAATGGAATTCTATGCATCAGAAAGAAAGAAGGAGCTCCTACCCTTTGCAACATCATGGATGCAACTGGAAAGCATTATGCTAAGTGAAATAAGTCAGGCAATGAAAGATAAATACCATATGATCTCACCTTTAACAGGAACCTAAACAACAAAACAAAGAAACAACCAAAATATAATAAACATTATGATTCCTAGAAGCTTTGCCACTGTCCTCCTTTAAGGAAGTCCTGTTTGTTCACTACCCCTTAAAATGGGTATCCAGAAAGGATGGAAGTTCTTCTGGAATGGACCACTGATTGCAGGGCAGAGGACCATCCCTTCCTTTGGAGGCAGGGAGAGGTCAATTCACCTCCTCTGCCACATTTTTATAGCTGCCTTTTACATAATGCTTTCTATATATGGCACTTATCAGGCCATGAAGACATTGCTTGTTTTCAAAAAGTCATAAGCCTTGTCTATCATCTTCACTTTTGTATATCTAGCATGTAAAAATAGTTCTTAGCATGGAGTTGGCATTCAATTCACATCTGCTAAATGAATGAATTAATGTTCAAAACATTAAGCTTGTTATTTTACATGGGTAATTTCACTCAATCCTCAACACCTACCATAATAATGCATATTATTAACCCCATTTTACAGATGGAAATGTGGAAGCTAGAGAAATAAAATAATTTATCTTATGCCATAAAGCTAATAATTTGCAGCACTAGGATGAAAAATTAGGATTAAATAATAAGTTTTTTTGTCATCAAAGAGTCTGATTCTAACCTTAGTGCTGTATTGTCTCAATGGTAATATAACCATGGACAAGCAAAGTAACCCCTCTGAGCCTCAGTTTCTTAATCTATAAAATATGACTGCAAAGATTGCATGAACTAAAGTGTGTAAAGTGCTTAGTGATATTAAATGCTATGTAAGTGGTAGCTATTAGCAAAAATTATGATTGTAAAGTGACATTATGTTGTATTAGCCTTTTTGAGATCTTCCCACCTTAAGCTAGTTAGTAGTTAGCACCCTCCCTTCCCTGGAAAGGAATACATGGTGTCCACACAGGAATAGTCACCAGCTAATAGGCATAGGCTGCCAGGAGCCCCAGATCTTCTCAGCACCCCCACAGCTGGTTTTGGTGGAAGCACAGCTGGGGAAGAGAACAGATGAGGTGGATTCACTCAATACTGTGCTTCACAGCTCCCTTCCATGGCCTCCTCAGTACCTCTTTTGAAGGCATATATTCTCTCTGTTTCCTCCTCTTCCCATTAGTAGGGACCCAGGAAAGCAGATGCCTCATTCACAGCCCCTGAAACTTAACCATAATAGGGTACCCCAGCTAGGGGAAAATAATGAAGAGAAGTGACAATGATTGGGGAGAAGAGGGATCTAATTGGGGAGCCTGACTTCTCAAAGATACACCTCAGGCTCCCCAAACCATTAGTGTTCCCAGACACTGAAGTCTTTATACCCTGAAAGGGAGCAGCCAGGCAGAAAGACAAAGGCCATATTTGACCCAGCCTAGAGTGGAAGCCACAGACTGGGGGGGAAGGGAGGAGTGCAGAAGGGGCCAAGCAAAGGGTGGAGGTAAACATGAGCAGGAATAAGGGAGGGGTGGTCTGCAGTCAAGTGTTCTTAAATTTTAATTTTATTTTTTAAATTGATCTTAAAAAGAGAGAAACACCCACTTATTTATGCATTTATTGGTTGACTCTTCCATGTGCCCTAACTAGGGATTGCATCCACCACCTTGTTGTATTGGGGTGACACATTAACAAACAGCTACCTAGCCAGGGCCATGGAATCAAGTGTTCTTAAGAGAAGATGAGATGCCAGCTTGTCAAAGGTATCTTGTTTTGTGTTACCTTTCTTATTTTTAATGAACTTTCCATCCACTCTCTTTTCCAATGTAGACCTCAAGACCTATTCCACACTCAACTTCTCCTGGTCTCCCCACAGTCTACCTCCTTATAGTAGCTGTTGGAGCGCTTACCATGATGACTACCTATCCTTTACAAGGCATACATACAATAATACAACACAAAAAGATAGTGCAGCTATCTGGTGCCAGAGCCAAAGTGCCAAGCCTATTGTACAATCTACCTGTGCATCTCACCTACAAAAGTGTAGAGAATAACTCTACTTACCTCAGGTGGTTGTAAAGATATAATAAGACAACGTGTACAGAACAGTGTCTGGTACTTAGTAAGCACTTAGTCACTCAGGAAACACTACCTATTATGCAGGTGGCACTAAGCAGATTATCGAGTGCTTTCATTTCCAGAGTCTCACCTAATCTCATAATAACCCACCATTCCTTGCTCTTTATATTGGAGCCTCAGTGCCTTCCTTACAGGCCCAAACCCAGTCCTCTCCCTCAACTCTTACCTCAAGTCAATCATCAATTCCACTCCTGAACACTTTTCTAGGTGAAATGCCTCCTCTTCTGAATTGTCGTTCCTTTGGATCTAACATGTACTCTCTCTCCTGGACGGTTTCAATACCTGAATCACCTCATGTAGTTGTCGGTGTGAATGAAATCCCTGGGAACTGGACCATGCATACACAGCTGTAGAGGTGAATGAGAAGCCTTTTCCATAGCCTCTTTTATTAGCTGTCCCTCCCTCAGACCTGTGTTTTTCTCTAGCACAACCCTTATCCTAGCTAATGGCATTCTCTATTTATCTGTCTCTCTCAGGGGTCCTATTTAATTCATCTTTGTAATCTAATGTTCAGTAGAGTGCCTGACACATAATTGCTGCTCAATGAACTTGTTGAATGACTACCTATAGTCTCTCTCTGGCCCACATTTAACCTGTGATCTCTCCTCTATTCTACTCCTATTTCCACACTGCTCCCCAAAGTTATTATCTTAAAATGCAAAATTTATTCTCATGGCTTAGTGTTTAAATGTCTCCATTTTGTCCCTATTATTTACAATAAAATACAAAATTTATTTTTTTAAACTCACATTTTTATTTTTCTTTGGAGCAAAAGATGTTCTTCATTATATACAAGATTATTTCTGAGTTACAAAACCTCTCTCCATGTTTGTTCCTCCATTCAATCTCGGCTGTAACTATCAGACAGACAAAGCATGAGGACCCTTTTTATCTGCATCTTTAGTGGATAAAATTAAAAATCTTTAGCTGGATGCCCAAGGCCCTTCATAGTCTAATTTCTAACTTCCTCCCCACCTTGTCTCCTGCCACCCACTCCACAACACATACTCTTGCCCTCTTTCTTTGAATGGGTCAGGCCTTTTCTTTTTCTGTTTTTTTTTTTAAGTTTTGTTAATGTTTTCTTCTTTTTTAAGATTACTTATTTATTTATTTTTAGATAGAGGAGAAGGGAAGGAGAAAGAGAGGGGCAACCAATGTGTGGTTGCCTCTTGAGTACCCCATACTGTGGACTTACCCCACAACCCAGGCCCTGATTGGGAATTGATCCGGTGACCCTTTGGTTCGTAGGCCAGCACTCAATCCACTGAGTCACACCAGCCAGAGCTGGTCAGGCCTTTTCTTTACTTAGCACTGGGGATTAAGGAAATATCTGTTCCAACTTTCTAGAATATTCTTCTCCTCCATCTCCACTTGGACAACTAACTGTCTTGTGTGCTATAAGATCAAGCTCAACAACAATCTCCATTGTAAATCCCTAACTTCTCCAGGGAAAGTGAACTCCTTCTATATTCTTTCAGACAATAAAGAGGGATACTTATTGGGTACTGGCTCCATATTACCTAGTTTAATTCTCCTTCATAACATTCTTAAAAGATAGACATCATTCAGCTAAATGTGGGCTCAAGTAGGTCACAAAACTAGTAAAGGCTGGAGTTGGAATTTGAATCCTGGACTGCCTGACTCTGAAGACCCTACTGATCACTGCCTCTTACCTTTATTACAGAGCCTCTTTGCTATGCTTTATGACACTTACTGGTCCTCACGTCTGTTTCTCTGTTAGACTTATAATTACAGATTGTTTCTTACATATATCTATATTCCCAGAGGCCAAGAAGGCCTTCAATAAATGTACTTAGTTGAACAGATAAACGAGTGAATGAATTAATGAATTGAGGGTTACATCACTCCTTTAGGCATGAGCAGCAATGAAAGAATTGTCCAGAGGGAAAAAACACAAGAGAGACCCAGTCTCATGCTCTGAGCAAAAGAAGCCCTTGTACACCAACTATTTCCTCTTTTGGAGCTCTGCTTTATAAGCAAATCAACAACCCTCAAAGAGATGGCATGGTTGCCAAAAAACAAAACACTAAATACATCAAAACAAACCAAAAAACATAACAACAACACCCAGAGGTGACAAGTGCAGCTCCCTATAAAGAGCAAGACAGATGCATCCTTTGCCTTCTGGGACCTCCCTCTGAGACCAACACACCAACACAGGTAGCGACATGTAGGCCATTTGGAAAAAAGGGCTAGAAATAGAAAATTAATACATGAACAGACTGTGTTTACACATCAGCCAATTAGTAGACATGTAGGAATGAGAAGGCAAAGGGAACACTGTATTCAGTCACAACCCTTCAAGAAAGGGAGTTCAGAAATATCAGAGTGGTTGGAGAAAAACCAGTTTGATGAATTCATGTGGGGCACAGAGTGAGATGTTCCAAGCATAGGCAACGTGAACGCATACTCATCTGTCCTCACCACCCCAGCCTGCCAGGCTCCCATACTCTCTCTGCTCAGTCCTTGCTGTTCTCATGGTCCTCCATCCTGCTGCTAATTGTTCTCTTAGCTGGCCAACCGGTAAGAATGAGGGGTTGTAAAGGAAACAAACTGCATGTGCCATGTGTCCAGCAATTTTACTGTTGAACTAAGCTGCAGGGTCAGGAAAGAAAAGCCTATTTCTAACTGATTTTTCCTTTTAATACTGAGTATTCAGGGCTCCCCTTCATGGACAATTCTATTGCAAGCAATATACAGGCACTGTCAGCAAAGTCCAGGTGTTTACAATGCAAGACCAGACAGGCTGGGCCTGGGGAGAGGTGGTGATGGAATGGCAGATCTTCAGCATTGGAAGGGACAGTAGAGGTCACTTTTTCTGACTTCCCTCTCAATCAGAAGTCCTAGATATGACATGCACAGCATGTGGTCATTCAGGCTCTTTCTGAACACTCCTGGAAAATGGGGCTTACTGCCTCATGATTTTTATTTGCTTTATGGCACTGTTTTATAGTCTATGGAGCTCTGCCTCCCTCTAATGTCTATATTCATTCATCCCAGTTCAGCTTTCTGGAGCCAATCAATATTTATTGAGGACCTACAACTATTCTGGATTCTGAAGTTATAGCTATGAACAACATAAAGTCCCTTGAAGTGCTTCTGTCTACTTTTTACCCACATGACACAGGATTGTTCCCTTTCCCCACAAGACCCTATTTGTATTCAGTCCACAGTTTACAAAATCTCTGAGGGCAAAGATCAGTTTTTCCTATTATATGCCAAGAAGCATTTCTTAAAAGAGGAAGAGAAAGTTTTAAAGGAACTGGAAGATGTCAGTCTCTTTCATGTCACCCTGTATTATTTTGAACATCATAATATAATACTTATTCCTAGTTGATAAGTTCTTATTGATATACTTATTGTTCTCTACCCAGTTCTACCACCACTAACCAGCTCTCTCCAGCTATACCAGGGCAGAGCCTCATTTACCTTATCATCATTGATCATTAGAGCCTAGAACAATGGCTGGCACATAATAAAGTCTCAATAAATATTTGTTGAACCAACAGGGTCTCTGCACAGACCTCTATCCCTTAGGCATCATCACCTGCCTAAGGAATAAAAGCTGGCCTCCCTACCCTGTCATCCAAGCAGATGGGTAGCAAGCCTGAGGGGTGCCTCCCAGGAAGGTTTGTGGGCACGGAGCCAGGTCACCACTCAGCCAGGGCCACTGAGCAGCTGGCATGCTGGTCTTGCCTGGTATCTAGATGATACAGATCCTGGAACAGTTTTCTGGAAAGAAAACAAAAGTGAGTCACAGGAAGTCAATCAGTCAGTCTCCCCCAGGCTTATCACATGCCCTGGGGGCAGGAATCCCCTCTAGGTCTGAGGAGAGATATGTGGAGAAGAGGATATAGGCCCTTGCTCAGGAGACCATGTTTCTAGGACACTAGAAACAACAAGATAACAGCACTCACAAGAGCCTAAGTTCAGAGTATGGGAGCTACTGGAGTGCTGTGAGCTCAGTCAAAGAATGCTTCCTGAAGGAGGAGAGTTGCAAATAAGGTTTGAAAAGAGAGAGGGGTTTGATAGCGAACAATTTCAAATAATATTCATGTACTGAACAATTAAGTCTCCCACCCCTCCACTAACCACTTTATAGACACCAATTGACTTAAGGCTCATAACACCCTGAGGAGTAGAAGTGATTTACTCCTTCACAAATACAGAGAAAAAAACTTAGAGAAATGAAGTAACTTGTCTAAGTCCAAGGATAGTCAGTGGCACTATGAGGATTTGAACCCAGGTATGAAAAATTCCAAATCTGAACTCATTGCTGCATGGCCTCAGTGGGTGACCTAGCATCAGTGACCCCATAGCATCCTCTGGGATTTTTCTATTACAAAAAGTCAACCCTCAAGAACAAAGCTGAGAGTGTACCTAGCCTAGGACCAATCAAAGTCCAAAGCTCACAGAAGTTTCCTGCAGACCCGCCAAGGCCCTTCAAACACACAGGAGAACAAAACCATGCTGCCTAGCCCATCAGCCTTCACAGACCTAACCCTCAAAGTCCTTCCTGTTTTATAACTGTTTTCATGGGGCTGCTTTCCGACAGTGTTTCTTCTCTCGCCAGACCGCTCTCTATCCCAATTGCCTTCTCCTCCCACTTCAATCCTTAGACCAGGGCATATACAAACCATCAAGAGGCCTTAGCATCATACAGCCTTATCACCTTACTTTACAGTGGAGGAAATCAGCCCCAGCAGTCTGACCAAGGTTGCACCAGCCTCTGCAGTCAGTGGGATATCTGTCCCCTCTATGAAAACATCTCCCTCACATGGGTTGTGCCTTATCTGGGAGAACTCACACCATTTTTTGCTCCATGAAGGTCCTGCCTAGGTCTGGATAGGTCTAGGAGCCCTCTCTGATTGTTCTCATTTTCTATGCCCATTGTTATGGACTGGATTGTGCCCATCCTCCCAATTACATGTGTTGAAGCCCTAACCCCTAGTATCTCAGAATGTACCTGTATTTGAAAATGGGGCTTTTAAATAGGTAATTAAACTAAAATGAGGTCATTAAGGTGGGCTCTAATTCAATACGACTGGGGTCCCTATGAGAAGAAATTTGGACATGCAGAAGAAATGCCAAGGTTGTGCCCACAGAAGAAAGGCCATGTGAGGACACAGAGAGAGGCAGCCATTTGCAAGCCAAGCAGAGAAACTATCCCTGCCAACACTTTGATCTTGGATACCCAGCCTTCACAAGTATGAGAAAGTACATTTTTGTTGCTAAAGCTACCCAGCTTGTGGCATTTTGTTATGACAGTCCTAGTAGACACATACACCCCTTCACCATTTGTAAATAGTGCAGGGTGCCCAACAGATTGCCTTCTGTTATATTAGCATGAAGCATGTCCCACCATGTCCTTGTCAATTAACGAGCTGTGCATTTCCCATCCCAACATGGTTCCCTAAAACACCTAAACTGTCCACCACTGCCCTGAACACCTCCAGCTGATATGTATACCTTGCACATATCCATCTCCATAAATCAAACCAGAAAGTAAGTCTGGAATAATGACTGGTAACTGAATGAGTAAATAAAAATTTTGAAACTGCATATTCTGATTCTGTACTCTAGGGGATGCCATTTGCATTATAGTCTATGACCCATGTCTTGCAATGTCAAGGCCCAATCTTCCTTCTATATCAAAGAAAAACCAAGCCATAACACTTTTAGATCATCTCAGTATCCCTTGGTTTTAGGGAACTATGTCTGCACACCTTGGTTCTCCAAAACTGTTGAGAATTGTGGGCTGACAGTACACTGTCTACATATAAATCTACCCCTGGAAACATCTATCCCCTTGACTCTGTATAGTTCTGTAGAACTCTGTAGATTGCTGGAATTTGGGGGGGGGGGAGTGGTAAATGTCTTTTTAAAGGGCAAAGGTATGTTCCTCCCAAATTACTGGCACTACTGCTATAAGGATATAGACTGTAACTAAAGTCAATGAAACATCCAGTTACTGTGATTAGCCATTCAGTGTCCATCTAGCCTGTCTGCTTGATCAAAGTGGTTTTCTGAGGCCCTGAGAGGTTGTGGACAGGTAAAAAGAGCTATAACTTTGGGGTTAGATGTCTTGATTTGAATCACGGCTCCACCATCACCTATGTGGGCCTTAATACCTCACGAGAAAATAGGGTTAATAATTCTTATTAGGTCTTATTACACCCTTAATAGGTCTCCATGAGAATTAAATTACATTGGTCAACAGTAAGTAGAATATCTAGGAGAGCATTATATATTAATTCTGTTTTTAAAAATTTTATTGATTTTTCAGAGAGAGAGGGGGACAGAGGAGAGAACATTGATTTGTTGTTCCACTTATTTAGGCATTCATTGGTTGATGCCTGTATATGCCCTGACCAAGAATTTAACCCACAACCTTGGCACATCAGGACAATCCTCCAACCAACTGAGTTACCCAACTAGAGCACATATTAATTCTTTCTTTTCCTGATTTTTCTTCTTTCTCTGTATCTATCCTCCTTGTGAAGGTCAGGTTCTTCTTGTCTCCCTCCTAACACCCCTGCCCTTCCACTGATGGATGGAAGATGCCAAAGACAGCTCTATAGTCCTAGCTGTCAGCATCCACAAGTGAGATTGTAAGCATACATCAGCAACATAGCACCTGGACCTTGCTTCTCTAGAGACACACTCACTGCCCAGGGCCTCAGTCCCACGTGGGCTGTTATAAACAGATTTATTTTCAGAAGTAAAAAGAAACTAAAGGATGGTAAGTAATTAATCCCTTATAAGAAGTAGTGAGGGAATCTGAATCAGCTACCTAGCCAGGAGGTAGAGAGGTTGGCTCCTATCAGTTCCTGCTTCAATTCCCCAATCCCAAGACACAATACATATAAAAAGAGTTGAAAGAAAAGGATACAAGCAAAGCAAAACAATGACAAGTGTGTACACACACACACACACACACATATATATATATAAACACAAACAAATACAGAACTCAATATAAATGTTTATTACATAGAAAATAGAAAATAGAGAGAATCCACATGTTGGCTTTTCCTACCATGTCTCAATTCTTTAATGAAAAAGTAATATACACTTATGTCTGGTGGTATGAGAAACAAATGTGTTATTTGCAGTAATAATTGAGTAGCCCTGCATTATTTAAAAGTTTCTGTTCTAGCTACCCAATTTGTAGATCATCAATAAGGGCCCACTGTCCCTCAACCCCTACTGACTGGGTAAGTCACAACAGGACTAACATAGAATATGCATACATCACATAAAAAAAAAAACCAGAGACAAAAATCACATGATCATATCAATAAATGCAGAAAAAGCATGTGATAAAGTACAACACTGAGTGATAAAAACACTCAGCAAAGTGGGAATAGAGGGAGCATTCCTCAACATAATAAAGGCCATATATGAGAGACCTACAGCCAACATCATACTCAATGGGCAAAAACTAAAATCTTTTCCACTAAGATCAGGAACAAAACAAGGCTGTCCACTTTCACCACTTCTATTCAACATAGTATTGGAAGTTTTAGCCACAGTGATCAGACAAGAAAAGGAAATAAAAGGCATCCAAATCAAAAAGGAAGAAATGAAACTGTCATTGTTTGCAGATGACATGATAGTGTACACAGAAAATCATATAGACTTGGCCAAAAAACTGCCTGACCTAATAAATGAATTTGGCAAAACAGAGGGATAGAAAGTCAATATCCAGAAATCAAAGGCATTTTTGTACACCAACAATTAAACAGCAGAAGCAGAAATCAAGAAAAAAATCCCATTCGATATAGCAAAAAGAAAAATAAAATACCTAGGGATAAACCTAACCAGAGAGGTAAAAGACCTGTATTCATAAAACTACATAACACTGAAGAAAGAAATCAAGGAAGACACAAACAAATGGAAACATATACCGTGTTCATGGATCAGAAGAAGTAACATCATCAAAATGTCCATACTACCCAAAGCAATTTACACATTCAATGCAATACCTATTAAAGTACCAATGGCATATTTCACAAACATTGAACAAAACACTTCAAAAATTTAGATGGAACTATAAGCAACCCCAAATAGCTGCTGCAATTTTGAGAAAGAAGAGCAAAGTAGGAGGGATCACAATACCTGATACCAAACTCTATTACAAGACCGCTGTAATCAAAACAGCCTGGTATTGGCATAAAAACAGGCACATGAACCAATGGAACAGAACAGAGAGCTCAGAAATAAACCCAAGTCTCTATGGTCAATTAATATTCGACAAAGGTGGAAGCAACATAAAATGGAGTAAAAATAGCCTCTTCAACAAATGGTTTTGGGAGAACCAGACAGCTACGTGCAAAAAAAAAAAAAAAAAAAAAAAAAAAAAAAAAAAA
>PVIA01006066.1:0-82994 GCA_004024845.1 Tonatia bakeri | reverse complement strand
GAAAGAATAAACAAATGGGATCTCATAAAAATAAAAAACTTCTGCACAGCTAAAGAAAACAGTTAAAGAGAACCAACCATATGGGAAAACATATTTGCCAATGATACCTCAGACAAGGGTTTAATGTCCACAATATATAAAGAACTCACATGACTCCGCTCTAAGAGGACAAGTAACCCAATTAAAAAATGGGCAAAGGACTTGAACAGACACTTCCCCAAGGAGGACATACAGAGGATCCAGAGACACATGAAAAGATGCTCTCATTACCACTAGCTATCAGAGAGATGCAAATTAAAAACACAATGAGATGCCACTTCACACCAGTCAGAATGGCCATCATAAACAAGCAATAAACAACAAGTGTTGGAGAGGTTATGGAGAAAAAGCAACCCTAGTGCACTGTTGGTGGGATTACAGACTGGTACAACCACTATGGAAAACAGTATGGAATTTTCTCAGAAAACTAAAAATGGATCTGCCTTTTGACCCAGCAATTCCACTGTTAGGATTATATCCTAAGAACTCTGAAACACCAATCCAAAAGAACCTATGCACCCCAATGTTCATAGCAGCACAATTTACAATAGCCAAGTGCTGGAAGCAGCCTAAGTGTCCATCAGTAAATGAATGCATCAAAAAACTAAGGTACATTTACACAATGGAATTCTATGTAGCAGAAAGAAAGAAGGAGCCCCTACCCTTTGCAATAGCATGGATGGAACTGGAAAGCATTATGCTAAATGAAATAAGGCAGGTGGTGAAAGACAAATACCATATAATCTCACCTTTAACAGGAACCTAATCAACAAAACAAAGAAACAAGCAACATACAACCAAAGTCACTGAAATAGAGAACAGGCTGACAGTGACCAGAGGCGAGAGGGGAGGGAATTTGAAGGGAAAACCAGAAGGGTTTGCAGGAGCAAGTATAAAGGACACACGGACAAAAACTGGGGCGGGGGGGAGGGGTGGAGGTGGGCTGGGATTGGAGTAAAAGGCAGAAAACTGTACTTAAACAACCATTAAAATTAAAAATAAAGAATTTGCAAAAAATAATAAACTTTTACTGTTGACGCACAGCTTTATAATTCACAAGTCACTTCCATATTCATTTTACATTTTAAGCCGCAAAACTCAACCGTGGTTAGCTGAATCTCAAGAAAGGTTCGGGTGACTTCTGTAAGGATGAGAGTTAGGGTTAGAGTTGGGGTTAAGGTTAACTGGTAAGAAGGGACTATGAACTTGAACCCACATCTCTCTCTCTTTTTTTAAATTATTGTTCAAGTACAGTTTTCTGTCTTGAACCCACATCTCTTGACTCCTAATATATGCACTCACTCTTTTTTACTAAATCACAAGGGAGGAACATAACATTATGTGCCAGTGGCTTATACACACATTTCTATACACCAGGTAATAACAGAATTTGACAACTCCATTCTGTTTGGGGCATTGCTCAGGATCTTATTAGAACCTAGGTTTCAGGGCTATGAAGTATGCCAAGTACTTGAACACAAAATGGAATTGAAATTGTAAGAGGAGAATCTATGGGAAACTGAGGCACCTAGAAACAAAGAGGAGAAGGATAAAGAAAAACTTCATATTCTGTCTCTCTTAAGTATTATCTCCACAGTGCCAAGTGATCATTTGCTAAGGGTGAAACAAGAGACAATGGACTGCAGCAGTAGGTTCAAGACAAGGATCAAACAACTTCCTGATTGGAGTAGTGGTGGGGATTAAAAATAAAATAAGTTGCAAGGTAAGGAAGAGAATGTACTATAGTATAACAACAAAAAGCTCACCCTTCTGGCTGAGAACTCTGAGGTGCTCTGTGAGAGGCAAGGTGGGTCACTCATGTTTTCTGTAAAGACGCATCATGGGGATAGTGATGAAGGTATTCTCAAAAGAAAGCAGAGGTTCCCTATCCTAGGTTGGGCAGGATATGTAAAGAGACTGGGGACAACTAGTAAAATTGTGCTTTGTGGGGGGGGGGGGGGGGTCTTACTCCTAGGACAGAATGGAGTTAAAGAAAGGCATATCTCTTCTCAGACATGCTTGGAAGAACTTCCCTTTCCACACTCTACCTTCTGGATCCCATTCCTAAGGAAAATAAAAATAAAAATTCTGCCTTCAATATTGTTCTGACTCCTAGTACAGTGATCCCTCACCTATCTCGGGAGTTATGTTCCAGAGACCCCCTCGATAGGTGAAAATCCGCGAAGTAGTGGTGTTATACTTATTATATTATTTATATATATTTTAAGGCTTTATAAACCCTTCCCACACTCCTATAAACCTTTCCCACTCTCTTATTAACCTATCCCACACTCTTATAAACTCTTCATATGCTCTTAAACACTTTCTACACTCTTAAACCTACGTAATTTTAACAATATATAAAATTCTATATGGGTACTCACCAGTGAAGTATACTACAAGTTGAATGATGAAGATCATGAATTATGAAGCTGTGTAGTACTGACTGCGATGAAGGTGATGACGATGAGATTAAGGTACTGCACAGCCAAGAAGAGCATTACAGCTCTTCTGAAGGTACCACTTCATCAGGTGCTTCATCAGGTGGTGCAGTATCTTCTCCCTGGGCCGTAACTTCTATTTCTGCTAAAGGCATAGGCGTAACTGATCTCTTTGTCTGAGTGATGAACATAGTTATGGGGAGTTGCTGGAGCTTCCTTTTATCCACAGAGGTAGCTTTTCCATGCAGAGAAGCGCTCTTGAGTCCAAAGCGTCTCTAAAATTTGTCAAACCAGCCCTTGTGGGGTTGATCTGATGGGAGAAGCACTCAACAGCCCTGTTTCTGCGTCATTGTCCTCGTCTTCATCCTCGTCACCATCGTGAACATCCATGCTTTCCACAAAACTATCATAAAGTTTCTTGGCCTTCCTCCAGATGGTGTTGGTATCCAGCAAGATATTCTTCTTCCTGTAGTCATTTATCCACAGGGCCAGTGCAGACTCCATCCTCACAATGGCCTTATCGCGGGAAGTGACCACTCTCTTTGCATTCTTGTTAAAAGTCATTGTTGCCGTAGACCTAATATTCTTCTCTTCTTTCTTTATGTAGCAAACAGTAGATTCGTTAATCCCTTAATGGTCGCCTACAGCTTCATAGCTTTTGCCTTCCTTTAACACGTCGAGAAATTCCACCTTTTCTTTGAAGGTAAGCATATTCCTCTGGCGCTTGAGTTCACTGCCAGAAGCCTTAGAAGGCACAGAACATTTGGGTGGCATCATAGGGCTTGAAATAAATTCAAACTTTTATGAAAATTTCACAAAAACACAACACTGTAGAGCAACACTATGAGCAGTGATCAGACCTCGATGTGAAGTAGACAAGGAGAGATGCTGAATATAAGGGCACAGTGCCGGAGCGCAAACAGACCAATGCTACGGTCACTGAGCCAATCAGTGCCCAGGATACAGAATACAGTGCTGTGGTTGGTCACCTTCCATTCCATCAGCCAATAGTGTGCCATGTACAATCTCGAGTTGGCAAACTTGCCCAAGCAGTAGTGGTATACTGCGTTTCCATCGTGTACAGTATGGTATTCATCCACTGATGAAATACATACTGTATTTTATTTCTATTTAATATTATTTTAATACGTGTGAATTAGCATTTTTTATATTTTATATTGTTTTAAAATTTTAGGCAAAAAATTATTAAAATCATAAATATTGCATAATACCTATATACTGCAAAATCCCAGAATATAGCGAAAACTCTGTGATACAGAATTAGATATATATATATTTTTTAAACCTGCGATATAGTGAAGCTGCAATAAGTAACCGCAATATAGCGAGGGACGACTGTAATCTCAAAGACAATGGGATGGGCTCCTAATTCCCTTACAGTTTATCACATAAAACTCAACTTCATACATTCACTGGAATACCTATTAAGTGCCAAGCACTGAGGTACTAGGAGGAAGTAAGTCCCACCCCCTACCTACATCAACCTCATCTACCTGGCTCCAGGTGAAGATCATATTTCTGCTTTGGCCACACACACCCAGCCTCCACCCTATCCTCTCCAGCACCTCCAGATCTCTATGTAAGTGACTTCCTTCCCATGGCAAGAAAAAATCCCTGCCCTCAACTTTTCCTTCCTGCTCTAGTTCCAAAGCAGACCCTAGTCCCCCAGTTCCCTTCACATATCAAATGTCTAATACCTAGTTTTGTCCTATCTTGTTCTCCTTTGAATGTTTCTAAAAGAAACATTCAGGCTTCTGTAATCTCTACCCCATCAAATGGGAGTCCTCTGGTTCTTCCCATTCTGCTCCACAGGGGACTCAGTACCAGGCATTCAATACCAGGCCACAGTGTTTTCAGATGTCACCCAGTCATTAGATTCAACAAGTATTTATTGGGTACATACTGAATACCCATGGGACTCAAGTATTATATACCTCACTTTCTTATAAGAAAATTAATTTCTTTAAAAGTTTCACTGATTCATTCACAATGAAAGGTGGTGACTGATAAAAAAGAATTGCAGTTGAGGTCTTCTGACTAGGTATAGTCTGTCTCCATTCCATTCTAGCCCCAAGCTAAAGACTAGTATACCCAGGAAGTATCAGTGTCCACAGGGCAATTCAGGCCCATTTCTGTAACAAGAATGGAATCCAAACTCTCCAATTCTCCTGGACAAAAATGTGTGTGTGTGTATGTATATGGTGCAGAGAAGGAAAAAAAAGGAATAAAGAGGAAAGGATCAGAAGAAAAAGGATACAGGAGAACAAAGCTGGCTGGCATCAAAGTAGAGGTGCTAGAACCAAAGGAAATCTTCCTACTTACTCTTCAATATTAGGGAAGAGATCCTACCATTTATTTCCCATTACTGTCTTCAATTAATTCCCTTTTATTCAGGGGACCTGAAGCATAGAGCTGGCTTGTTGATTAGAATGGGTTTAATTCATTTGTGTAATATCCCTGTTCAGAATAATGTCTAATTAACACTTTTGTTGGGGGGGATAAAATCTCCCATATTCATTAATGAAAGGGGGAAAGTAGAGGATGCTTTCTCAGGCAACAGACTCAATTCTACCAAGCTGTTTGATGGCTCCATCTTACAAATGTCTTAATGAGACACATCTTAATAATGAGATTATCA
The DNA here is from genome assembly GCA_004024845.1 of Tonatia bakeri. NCBI lineage: Eukaryota > Metazoa > Chordata > Mammalia > Chiroptera > Phyllostomidae > Tonatia > Tonatia bakeri. Next base: position 77,855 of record PVIA01006066.1, on the reverse strand, counting down.
CTCACTTAGGACCAGAACAAGCAGATGGAGTTTAGATTTAATGATGTGATGCTCAGTGCTACATGAGTCGGCATTCACACCTATTACTGGGGACCTTAACAATGGGTGCCAAATCCAGAGAGGACACATAGCTATAGCTTCCACCAAGTACTATAGGCATTCTCTAAGACACTGGATGAAATTCTAAGTATGAGTTTATTTTCTGATTACCTCACTCCCTCCAAGCTTTGCAAGGATATCTTAGATTTCTTTTATAACTTCACTGTTTGCAAAATGTCTTTATAAATGTTAGTAGAGCTTCTGGTCAAGAAGGCAACATAGGTAAACATAGCTTGCCTCCTCGCACAACCATATCAAAATTACAACTAAACTATAAAACAACCATCATTCAGAATCATCAGAAATCAAGAAGAATGGAAGTCCTACAACTATGGGATTAAAGAAGAAATGAACTACAGAATTAAGGAAGAAATCTCATTGAGACTGACAGGAGGCGTGGAGATGCAGAACAGGCTAGTCCTATACCAACATATAGCAGAAAAAAAATCAGGAGGGATATCTTGGGAGCAAGAGGTCCCAGCCCCACACAAGACTCTGCAGCCCAAGGTTCCACTGCCAGAAAGAGAAATTGACATAACTTTTGACTATAAAAACCAGCAGGGATTAAGGCTGTAGAAAACAGAAATTTCTAGAGTCTCAGGCAGTTCCTCTTAAAGGGGTCAGAACAAACACTTACATGGACTCGCTCCCTCTGAGCTCCAGTATGGGGGCAGCAGATGGAAAGGCATGAGACATATGAGGAGGAACTGAATTGTCTGGCATCAGGGCAAGAGTTGGGGGTCAGCTTTTTCCCAGACAAAAGTGCTGGCAGAGGCCATTGTTTCTTTTCTGAGCCCTCCACACAAACAGCCACAGAGCTGACAGGTGAGCACCATATCTAAGACTCCATCAACCTGGCTCACACTTTTTGCCCCACCCTGGTGCTTCCCTGACACCATATCACGCTCAACTTTCACAACCACCCCAACTATTTCCAGTGGCTTTTTCATGCAAATGGCTTGTCTTGGCTCATGCTTCAGAATTCTCTAAATTCTCTGCAACAGGCAACATCTGGCTTCAGCAAGCCCGGTACTTTTCTCTAAGTTGCCCCAGGCCCAACACTGGCAGCAGCTGGCATTAGTTCACAGCTTGGTCTTTCCCGGGCACCTCCAAGCCCTGCACAAGTAGCAGCCATCTGCAGATTGCTTTGTAGCTTATGCTGTGTGACCCTGGATAAGACACAGGTGGTGGGTGACCTTGGACATGCCAACAACAATCAAGGCTCAACTACAACAAGAGGGTGAATATAGCCTATACAATGGGTGCACCTTGAGCATCCAGCTTGGGTAATAGGAAAAGCTGTGACACTGGACTCTACAGAACACCTAGTACATTAGGCCATTCTACCAAGCCTGGGACATGTAGTAGCTCTACCTAATACATAGAAACAAACACAGGGAGGCTGCCATAATGGGAAGACAAAGAAACTCAGCCCAAATGAAAGAACAGAACAAATCTCCAGAAAAAGAACGAAACAAAGTGGAGACAAGCAATCTACTAGATATAGAGTTCAAAACATTGGTAATAAAGATTCTCAAGGAACTTAGTGAGGACATCAACAACATAAAAAAATCTAGTCAGAAACAAAAGAGACACTAATTGAAATAAAGAACAATGTATAGGAAATCAACAGTACAGTGGATGAAGATGAGAATCAAATCAGTGATTTGGAATATATGGAAGCAAAAAACAATGAACCAGACAGCAAGAGGAAAAAGAATGCAAGAAATGAGGATAAAGTAAGGAGCCTCTGGGACAACTTCAAGCATACCAACATTTGCATCATGGGGATGCTGCAAGAAAAAGAGAGAGAGCAAGAAATTGGAAGCCTATTTTAAAAAATAATGACAGAGCCCTGGCTGGTGTAGCTCAGTGGATTGAGCGCGGGCTGTGAACCAGGCATCGCAGGTTCGATTCCCAGTCAGGGCACATGCCTAGGTTGCAGGCCATGTCTCCCAGCAACCGCACATTGATGTTTCTCTCTCTCTCTCTCTCCCCCCCTCCCTTCCCTCTCTAAAAATAATAAAATCTTTTAAAAAAAAGAGCATTAAATAAATATATTTAAAAAAATGACAGAAAACTTCCCTTACTTGGTGAAGGAAATAGACATGCAAGTCTAGGAAGTGCAGGGAGTCCCAAACAATATGAACCCAAAGAGGCCCACACCAAGGCACATGTTAATTAAAATGCCAAATGTTAAAGACAAGGAGAGAATCTTAAAAGCAGCAAGAGAAAAGCAGTAATTACCTACAAGGGAGCTCCCATAAGACTGTCAGCTAATTTCTCAAATGAAATTTTACAGGCAAGAAGGAGCTGAAAAGAAGTATTTGAAGTCACGAAAGGCAAGGACCTACACCCAAGATTGCTCTACCCAGCAAAGCTATCATTTAGAATGGAAGGGCAGGTAAAGAGCTTCCCAGACAAGAAAAAGCTGAAGGAGTTTATCACCACCAAACCAGTATCATACAAAATGGAAAGGGTCTTCTTTTAAAAGATGAAAAATATGAATAAAATGACAATAACTACATATTTATCAATAGCTGGTTCTAAAAAACAAAATAAACAAACAAGTAGAACATAAACAGAATCATAGATACAGAGAAGTGTTGATGCTTGCCAGATAAGAGGAAGGTCTAGGAAATGTGCAAAAAATGTGAAGGGATTAAGAAGTAAAAATTGGTAGTTACAGTATAGTCATGGGAATATAAAGTACAGCATAGGGAATAGAGTCACCAAGGAACATATCTGTATGACCCATGTACATTGACAATGATATAGGGATTGTCTGAGGGAGTGGTTCCTCATAGAGGGGAACCAAGGGGGTAAACTGAGACAACTATAATAGCATAAGCAATAAAATACAATTAAAAAATAAATGTTAGTAGACAACTCTTCGAGACAGAGAACACCAATCCCATTTAATAAGTTAGGGGAATGAAACTTAAGAGAATTCAGGAACTTGCCCAAGGTCACAAAGCTAAGACATGCCATGGCCAGGAGTGAAATCCAGATCTTCTGACTCCAGAACCCTGGGCTTTTTGAGTATCAGACTCTGTTTGAAGTCACTGGACATGTGCCATTACTATCCAGAGCTAAAACCCTGTGGAGGATATAAAGAAGTCATAGTGTTGCTTTGGATTTCTACTGGCAGAGAAACGATATAAAATTATATGTGAGAGTCTGAGTGGCATGACGGAGTGGTGAAGGATCAAGAGCTTCCACAAGATTTTCCAAAGAGTCTATGGCCTTGAAAGCACAAGATTTAGCAATTTGGAGTCCATCTCTAACCATGTCTTCTGCTGTGAAATGTGAACTACAACAAGCTGGGTTATTAGTAGGGACCTGGGTTATAAACTTACCATTTTCATCTGGAAGACCTAGGTAAATTTTTTAACCTGTCTGGGCTTCAGTTTCCATTCCTGAAAAATAGTAATATTCAATCCTGTTCTGCCTACTATACAGAGATTTTGTGAGAACCAAATACATAAGGAGAAGAGAAATGGTAGCTAGATGATAAAGACTGGAGAGATTTTACTGTTTACCCTTTTGTATTTTGAATTCTGTACCATGTAAATTACCTACTAAAATGCAAAATTAAAAATTTAACAAAAATAATCATCACCAGGTTATAGAAAGTTTTATACATACAATCTCACTTAATTCTTGTCATAACCCTGCAAGGTAAAGATAATTTCTCCAGCTGTACAAACTGAAGTTTGGTAAGCTTAGCTAAGTTGCCCAATGTTATGAATATGACTAAATATTAACAGGTCTAGGATTAAAATTCATATCTCTCTGATTTCAGAGTTGCTATTTGAATCTCTCTTCCTCTCTCTCTCCCCTTGATATTACAGGTATTCATTCCACCTCATAAAAGCTTGGTATTAAGAGAAAAACTTGATATTTGATGTATATTGGAGGAGAGTAAATTTTACTAAATTGCTACAGAAGGGCTAAAATTTTCCCTGTCATTATCTAAATATAGGACTCCCATAATACTTGCCTTATAACCAACCGGATTGAGCACTGGCAGCCTGAAGGAGAATACACACTCACACACACAGGCTTTTGTTATACCAAGAGGAGAATTAGGATGGTATTAAAATGTTCTCCCATGATCAGGCACTGTGGAGATCTGCCCAGGCAGCTTGGCAAGAGTTATTTGTTTCTGTCCCACCCCTAAAATGCACTTATTCTTGCCTCGCACAGTCTTGTAAATACTTGGCTGTTGATTCACTTTAGGTTATTGTTTTCATTCTGCTGCCTAAATGCGCTGCACAGGCTTATCCATGTCAGTACTTTGGCTTAGACCACAGCCCCTGGAGGGTAGAGGCTGGGCCATATGTGTCCCTTCATATTGCATCCATACAGAATGAGACACAATCAAGTGCCTAATATAGATTTGAGCAGATGACCACAGAGATAAAGGTCATTTATTCCAACTAAAATAGAAATAAAGCCTCTCGGTAGAATAATTTTTACCAGAATGTGCTTGGAAGTGAGATATGTACTAATACCTAGAAAAAGAGTAAGACCTTCATCTTGGCTCTACCTGGCTTTACCTAGCTACCCAGCTCCAGAACAACAGAATTATCCTTAGTATCAGTTTGTCTACTTATGAAATGGAAATAATACTACCTACTGCACAGGACTATAGTAAAAATTAAACAAAGGAACTGTGAAGTGCTAGTAAACTGAAAAATGCTATCTATGTTACTTAGAAAAAGAGGGAGAAAAAAATTAATAAATAAATAACTGAACAAACCCCTAAGATGCCAAAGCATCCGACAGCGTATCAGGAGGAAAAATGCTTCCTGTGTGTTCCATCCCCAGATATGGAAACTGTCTTGTTTACCAGGTCTCCTGAGCATGGCTTAAGACCTCCTAACATATCATCAGCAAATGGGATGAATACTGAAAGATCACTGCAAAAGCTGATTGCTACAATGAAAAGGTGGATTTCCACTCGTGTTTGGGAACAGCTAAAAAGAAATAGCCCAAATTCTCTCTAAACTTTATTTAAGTTGTATTAATCCATCTCTAGTCATTCTAGATGGGACACAGCTACACATTCCCTAACATTAGGGAGTGTTTGTTCAAATAATAAACCAACTAGTACAAATGGCCATGCAGCAGTACACTGTGAAGACTCGGGCACCAAGGAAAATCTGAGCAGCAGAAAAGGTAAATAAAGTCATGATTCCTATTGGAGTGCTGAGGCTGATTCTGCAGATGAAGATCGAGGGTTGGTAACAGAGTAAGACAGGGCATTCCAATTAGTGACAGTGACATATTCCAAGCCTGGAGGCACAAGTGAGCAGGCCTGACATTAGGGACTTGGCAGTTATTGAGCAGGGGATGGTAAAGGAGGGGTTGTGTTGGAAAGTAAGGAGAAATACCATTAGTAAAAACAGTATGTGGGTGCAGTGGGGAAGTAGGAGTATTGGTCCTTTATGAAGTGGTCTCTGTGGATTATTATTCCTTCCCTGAGGGTGCCCTATTCTATCCGTAAGATTAAGCTATTAATTCTTCATGGTCGTCGTGCTTCCCAGGACACCCTAAAGACAAGTGGTATTTCCTTGCTTTGAGCATCCTGGCTATGCTACTCACATGGCAGTTTGTCATCTACTGTCTTGCTCTGAGATGACACAGACATATTGAGGACTGTGTGCCAGGAACTATGTGCCAAGCTCTTTCAGCTGATCTAATCTTCCCCATAGTCCTATGCTCAGTTGTATTATCACCATTCCAGAGAAAGACTTTAGAGCAGGGTGGTTAGCAGCATGGCCTCCAGATCAGACTGTCTGACTGCAATCCCAGATGCCCGGTCACATCTTAGTTGTCACACTTTGGACAATTTACTTAATTCCTCTGTGGAATTCCTTTTCTCTAAAATGGGGGTGATGAAAAATACCAATCTCATTTGATCATTGTGAGGATCAAATGCATTAATTATCATTCGGAAGGGTGTTTGGCACAGGGTTAGTACATAAGAAAGTCTGCCTGACACCTAATAAGCAATACAGCTGGGATTACAACCAAATATTTCTGACTTCAAAAGCCATGCTCTTTCCACCTCTCCACAGAGTCTCACTTCTTCAGATTCCCTATGTATACTGTCTCCAATTTCTTACAAGTCCCCATTAGATTATAAACTACTCATGTGACAGTGGTGGTCTCCCACTCACCCCTCTGCTCTCCATGGCACCCTGAGAGTGTTTGATACATTGTGAGCCCAGATAAGTAAATCCAGGGTGTAGTTAGTACATTAAAGTCAGTTTCTATATTATCCAACAGAATAGGAGCAGGGAGAAAGCTTAAGCCACCTGTGCCTGAAGGTTCACTTGACCCTGGATTGCTTTCCTTGCCTCTGAGATTCAAAGGTGAAGCAATAGTACCAGATAGTACTGGACTGAGAAAAAGGTCCCATGAAGGTGCTGGGGAAAGGAAACCTCTGCATGTAGCTCTTTCCTCTCCTTTCCCCTTCTCTCAAAGCCTTTGGCTCTCTTGACTTCCCAAAAAGGACAGCAGTGCCCACATGCTAAGCAAAATAAGTGTTTCCCCTACCACCACCCCGCTTGAGGCTGGCAGTGTGCAGGCCAGCAGTCTGAGGGAAACCTGGTTGATCCAAGGAAGGGGTCCCTCTGTCATCCTGCCAACTAAGTACTCCTACCTTCCCCTGCCCTGTGTCCTCCGCCATTCTGCTTGGTGAGGGCATTTCTTCAGACCACCTGACATCCTCCAGGCCAGGAGGATGAAGGCATAATTAGCTGCACTTTCTCTGGGGAGTAGGAGAAGAGAGTGGCTCATTAAACCAGCCACGCATGCCTCTTCTTTGGCCCCCTCCTAGTTTCTGCCAGTTTTTGCCTGCCCTCTCCTCTCTTTCCTTTGCTCGCAATTTCCCTATTGTCCTCTCACACTTTGGGCCTCTCCTTTTGCTACCTTGTTCTCTCCTTTTTTCTGGCCATGTCTCTCCCTCCTCATCTTGATGTTTATCTTCTCTCTTCCCTGCTTCCTTCTCTGGCTATTTTCTGCCTGGCCTTTCCCTCCAGTCTCCCAAGATCCCCTTTGCTGTAGTCCCCTCCCCCACCTTTCTCCTTTGTTTCCTGTCTCAGCTGCCTGCTCTGGGCCACCTGTCCTTCTCCCTGTAGCAGCCTTAGCTTCTAGCAGCCTTAGCTTCGTTGCCTGCCTCAGAATCCTATTTCCTTGCTTCTCTTTCTCTTTTGCTCTACCTCTTTCTTCTGCTTTTATTTTTCCAGCTCCTGTTTCTTGGTCAGATCTCCTGATTTCTCTTTCTCCTTTCCTTATTGTATTCCTTTCATTACAGTTCTTACCTTCCTATCCTCTTCCCCTCTTCTACTCAGTGCCTCCACCACACTGAAAGAAATGTGTATTTTGAGTAATTTGTATACATTCCACCCCTTTCCTGGTAGGATAGTGAATAGGGGAAAACAAGGGAGGATACTTCTGACTTTTTTCATCTTCAGTGCCCAGCTGTGTTCACAATCCACTAGTTAGTTCCAAACATAAGACTCAGTGACTGTTGATAATAGCATGTGGAATCAAGGCCAAGAAGGAAAAAAAATTGATGATGCCTTCTCAACAGATTGGAGGATGAGCTCTGTGTAGGAGTTACCATGGGTCACCGTGGTGACAGTGTATCTGCCAGCCACACCTGGGCTGCCCACAGCTGTTACTGAGGGAATCTGAAGAGAGGACTTCTTTTTAAATCTGGTTTCCTCAACTTAGGGCAAGCAGTTCCAACCTTTGAGAAATTACTGTCTCAGTTTTGCTACACTACCATTTCTCCTTCTAAAAATGCAGCTGGTGGTAAGCTGCATTTAATTCTGAGGTCAGGGCAATTCTGCCAAGTTGGGGGTGGAGGGAACTTGCTTTAGGGAAACCATCCAAACATCTGGATTCCCTCTGCCAGGTCTGTTTCAAGTTCCCCACTATAAACTATCCTGCCTTCAGGTATGATCTTCCAAAACTGGGTCCAAAGGCCTTCCTGCACTCGAGCTCCAGCTTAACCAACTCCTATACTACTTGTTCACAATATCTGTTCAAAACCCTTCGTCTCCATTTTCTGCCTTCCTCCACTCCTTCCCACCTCTATTTTTCCCAGAAAATGCTGCATAACAGAGATGCCTTTCCCAGAACAATAACGATAATAACAATGTTTCTTTCCCATTTTTTAAACACTGAAATTGCACTTCTTCCAGTAAGCCTTCCTAGATTTACTCCATTTTAAAGATGGAAGAGAACTAAGAAAGTGTTTAATGGCACCTCAATTTAGAGTTAGGATACTGAGTATCACCAGATTAGTTCATTGATTTGCCTGATGCATATGGATTAATTGCAATGCTGGGATTAGACACCCAAATCTCCTAATTCCTACTCTGTGCTCTTTGCATTGTACCCCAAGTTGCCTTCTAATCAGAGAAGGGAGAATTGCTGGCAGGTTTGGTGGTCAGGGGATTTCCATAACTATGTCACTTGTTCTTTATTCTCTCTCAAACACTTTCCTCTGCAGTTAGTCTCTTTGCTATGTCTGATACAGGTGTTATGTTGGTCTTCAATAAAAATTTACATAACTATGTGCTCCTTGACAGCAAGTAATTATATTGTATTTATCTCTGTTTCCTGGGCACTTAATGCCTGACACTTAATAAATGCTTGCCAGATTGAAACTGAAATGAAAACATATTATTGACTGTCTAAAACTGTGAAGACCTTACCATCAATAACAGGATGATGGATATTTGTAGTCAGGGTGATAAAGTATAGCCCCATCCATTTGGGTCCAGCTCTATTCTACCACTCCTTACCACTTCCAAAGGACAATGGGTGATGAGATGATTGCTGAAGGGTCACAACTTAGAGTTTTTGCCCTTGCTAAGGTCCAAAGAGAAAGGCCTAGCCTTCCAAGACAGAACTTTGCAATTGCTTGGCCATTTCATGGCTTCAGGTCAAACCTACGAAGAGGAGAAAGGGCTACCCAGGGCTCCAAAAAAAATTTCATGAAGTAATTGGGGACCCTAACATCATCTAGGGTGGTCACTCACTCCTGGCTCAACCTTGCTCTTTCTGGATGAAATCCTGTGTAGGTATGTGCAGGTAAAAGTCTACAGGAATAAGAAACAAGCTGGAAACAAGGCCTAAGCACTTTAGCAGAAGTTCTGCACATGCCCTTACACTATTCAAAGGAATACAGATGTAGATGGGCAAGAGAGGAGCCTAGTGGAACAGCATCTTCCTGAATACTTGGGCACTCTCCCTCCATTCTGATTAAGTTACTGTGCAATCTGTGCAAGAGGTTGCATGGGAAGTTTAAATCTCAGGCCTGGGATTTGGGTATCTGGCAAAAGATCAAGGCAAATCTTGACTTTTGACTGTAGGGGACAACAGATCTATAGTTGAGATCCTGTAGTCTGTTAGGTTGCTCTATACCCAGAGGAGCCCCTCAGGCACTAAATGCAATTTTAATAGAGAAATTGAGGTCTGTGAATAAGGTGGTACTTAGCTACGGTAGAAAGAGCACTCCACTGATCAGAATCAGCTGTGTGGTATCAGGCAGGTCCCAACCCCTATATGATAATTCAGTTTCCTAATTCATGTAATAGATCACCTCTAAAGTCCCTTCCAGAACTGATGCCCCCGAACTTAGCACGAGTTTAGCACAAGTTAAGTGAATGAATAGATCTAATTCCAAGAATCCTTTTCTCCAGATATTAATAACATTTTCCATACTATTCATATCCCACTGGTTTCATTTAAATAATGGCCCCTTCAGCACGATGCCTGCATTTTGCCCTTCCTTAATTTCATAAGCCCAGAAATCTGAATGTAGTCTCTCAAACTTCATTTTCTTGGCCTACTTTTCAAGAACTTGCAATAGCTGTCTACTGAGAACCCAGGTATATAATAATGTTTTTTCTTTCAATTTTTAATTAAGTTATTGGGGTGACATTGGTTAATAGTATTATATAAGTTTCAAGTGTACTTTTCTATGATACAAGATCTGTATATTGCACTGTGTTCCCACCACCCAAGGGCAAATCATCTTCCATCAGCATATATTAAGCCCCCTCCACCGTTCACCCCTTCCCTCTGGTAACCACCACTATTGTCTGCATCCACAAGTTTCAGTTTATTATCCCACATTTGGGTGAAATTATATGGTTATTAGCTTTTTCTTACTGACTTATTTCACTTAGCATAATATTCTCATGTTCCATCCATGTTGTTGCAAATGGCAGTATTTCATCTTTTCTTATGGCTGAGTAGTATTCCATTGTATATATGTACCACATCTTCTTTATCTAACCCTCTATCATAAGACACTTTGGTCGTCTCCATGCCTTGGCCACCATAAATAATGCTGCAATGAACATAGGGGTGCATATATCTTTGTGAATAAATGTTTTCTAGTTCTTTGGATAGCTAGCCAGGAGAGGAATTACTGGGTCATAAGGTCATATTCTTAATTTTTTGAGGGATCACCTGACTGTTTCCATAGTGGCTGTACCAGTCTAGTTTCCCACCAGCAGTGAAGGAGGGTTCCCTTTTCTCCACAACCTCTCCAACACTCCTCCTGTTGGTAATAGCCATTCTAACAGATGTGAGGTGGTAACTCATTGTAGTATTTCTTTAATTTCTATTTATTTATTTTTAAAAAACATTTATTGTATTTTTTACTGTAGTTTCATTGTAGTTTTGATTTTCATTTTCCTAACAGCTAGTGAAGTTGAACATCTTTTCGTTGTATCTTTTGGCTGTTTATATATCTTCTTGGAAGAAAAGTCTGTTTAAGTCCTTTGCTCATTTTTTAATTAGATTTTTTGTTTGTTTGTTTGGTGCTAGATTTTATGAGTTCTTTATATAGTTTAGATATTAACACTTTGTCAGAGCAGTTGTTTGCAAATATCATCTCCCATTTGGTCAGGTGCTTTTTTGTTTTGTTGTCAGTTTTTTTCCTGTATAGAAGCTTTTTAGTTTGATACAGCCCCATTTGTTTATTTTTGCCTTTACTTCCCTTGCCTTTGGGATCGAATTTATAAAATGTTCTCTACAATAAAGGTCCATAAGGTTTTAATAGCTACTCACCAAAACCCAACCCTTAATTATACCCATCACACACCTGGAGTGAGTATCTTTCTCCCCTTGCAATCCATGCCATGTCTCCTTCTGAGCCCTACTCCAGATGCATCCAAACTAGCAACATCTATAGCTATACTCAATATTATTTCTTGTCCCTTCAACATTCAATGCCTCAGGTTGCATTATATTCATTGAAAGTTGTGTGTGTGCGGTTGTGTGTCTGTGTGTGTGTGTGTGTCTTTGTAAGTATAAGCATATCTTACAAGTGAACCTAAGGGACTAAGTAAAATCCCTTTCATAAAGACCACCAGAGTTGCCACATCCACAGAAGCTCTAGGACCCTCTTGGTCTTCCTTAGGTAAGGAAGGAAGGTTAAAAACCTAATAATCTTATATATAAATACAAAAAGCTAAAGCTAAGCTCTGGCTGGGTTGCTCAGTTGGTTGCAGTGTTGTCCCATATACCAAAAGGTTGCAGGCAGGTTTGATTTCTTTTCAGGCACATACCTAGGATGCAGGTTCTGTTCCAGGTTGGGCACACACAGGAGACAACTGATCAATGTTTCTCACATCGATGTTTCTCTCTCTCCCCTGCCCCTTCCTCTCTCTAAAATCAATACGCATATCTTTGAGTGAGGATTTTTTTTAAAGTTACAGCTAAAATGAGCCTCTGCTTTTAACTAGTCCGATTTCCTCAGGTTAGGAATGACTGAGGCCCAGAGAGAGCAAGCATCTTGTTCAAAGTCACACAGCTCATTTACTGGTCAGGAAGGAAACAGTCTATGAGGATGTGGGTAATACCTCATAGACTGTGATCCTTTCATCAGCTGACTGAATTAGCAGAAGACAGTCATTTTGGCATCCTGCAGCCAGCTGAATTCTTTTCTTGGTGGAGAATCTGCATTAAAGTTCAATATAAGAGCAATCCTGTTTACCCAGAAAAGAATTCTAATAACAAAAGGGGACAGACAGGTCTGAAGAACGGACAAAATTTTATAATCCCAAGAAAGAATTTAACAGCCCTTGGATTAAGTCTGGGATATAATATTTTTACTGTGAGTTTTTGAGGTTTTGGTGCACATAAATCTTTGATTGCATCCTACACTGGACATTTTTTGGTTGCTGCTGAGGACAGGACTTTCAACAATAGGTGCTCTGTGTCACTGAGAAGAATTGCAGCAGCCACTGCTTCTTCTTTCTCCAACCCAATAAATCCAATTGCCCTTAAGACAGCCCCGTCATCTACTATGACAAAAACATTCACATCTCAGTTATCCACATCACTGAGAAAGAGCAGGATTACAGATAATGCAAAAGCCATTTCCTTTTAGCTTTTCAAAACATGAACATGAATTTTTAGCAGTGTCTAATTATGTTCTAGTGAAGATACTATTTAAAAAGTGTATTCTCTGAACACACAAAGTAATAGTATAAAGAGCAGATGTTGTTAACTGGAATATAGACTTTGAATTAAATATTCATTTATAGGGACCCACCAAGTAGACAAACCATACTGAAATAACTGGAATACTTGTGCAACGAGCATTGTGTATGTGTGCACTATTGTGTGGCAGGAACTCTGCTGTGCGCTGGGAAAAGGGGTGAAAGAAGAAAGTGATAAATTGAACTTTCCTCCAGGAGTGTTAAACTCTGGTGAAACAGGAAGAAGTAAATGGTTCACTATGATTAAGACAAAAGACAAGTATGTTAAAATTCACCAATTTTCTTTGGAAAACAGAAGAAAAAATAGTTTATTCTTTGTGGGGAGTGGAGAAGACTACCTTAATAGAGAAACATTTAAAGTGTATGTAGGAGGCAAATCCAGATTCCAAAAGGAAAAAAATATGATAAAAGAGGCCATTTGAGCTTAAGGAACATGGAGGTGAGGAAATATATGGGCTGTTCAGGGAATAGTGAGGTGACACAAAGAATAGTATCTGCTTTCACTGCCCCATCCAGTACTCTGGGAGGAGATCTGACTGGTTTCCCCTTTAGCAAAAAGAAACACTGTGAACCCCAAGACCACCTCTGATGTGCTCACTCCTTGGTCACCATTTATTTCAACAGGGCAGTTCTTGATCAAATTCTCCTAAAGCAAGTTCCTTTCCATTGGTTATTCCTTAGAGCTTAAAAAACAAACAAAAAAAAATAACCCTGGGAAATGCCCCTGGCCCAGTCCACAGCAGACTGTTTTCGACTTCAACCTTACTCAACTAAGAGCCATTTTTTTCTGGGATTCCCAGACCTGGGACTTTCTTTACAGTGGATTATCATTTGAATCAGCCTTTCTCTTAGCGATCAGCTCCTCTAAACCCTTTTAGTTTGCTGATGCTTTAAAACTGCAAGGGAAAAAAAGATGGAGAGGAGGCAGTCCTCTTTACTTCTCTCTCTTGCTCTGTGGTTAAGCTCAGCAATGATCCCACAAGCCTGGAATTTGAGGAATTTCCTGCCCCGTGCTCCCTGGAAGAGCTGAGAGAGACCTAGCAATTAGGCCTGTAGTTTCCACTCCTGCCTCCCTCCACCCAAGTGAAGTGCCCTGAGTGAACAGCTTGCTCTAAGGCGGCCATGTGGAGCTGAGCCCAGATAGTGTCTGTGACCTTAACATTACATAAGAATATCACCCCCATTGCTACCCCCATCCTTACTCTCTTTCCAACCTTCCAAAGTACCTCTGCCAAAAGTTTACATACTTTCCTTTGCCCATCTTAGGTTGTAGAAATAATACAGGACATACATAGAGTTAATTCCTTCCAGAATCCATCCTGTTCTTACGCAATTATCTTAGGATAACTCAGTAATTTTGTTTTCTTTTCCCTTTCTTCCCCCAATCCGTCACCCCTCAAAGCACACAATACTTTGACCCTTTACTCCTTCCCTGTTTGATCTGTTCATTTCTTTGGCCCTCTTCTCCCTCTTTTCCACTTTCCTTAAATGTTCATTATGTACTGACTTGTTCAATTTGTGTCCTTGCCTTGTTTGCTTGCAGGCTTACGTCTTAAAGCTGCTCCCTGGTGGCATGTCCCTGTCTCTGGGACTTCTAGAGAGCAGAGGTGGAGGCTCTGGGCTTCTGTTTATTTGGTTCAATCCAGAGTAGTGGGGACAAGAATCAGAAAGATGCTCCTAAGTTATTAGAATGAACCTTGTGTAATTTCTTTTCTGCAGCAGCCAGAACAGCAAATTCTCTTCCTAATTTTGTTCTGTTCAGGCTAATATTAAAATTGGTTCATATTCTCTGTCATCTAACACACATCAACCCATGGTTGGATATCGGGTGCTAGCCAAAAGCAGCCTGGGACTTAAATACTTTCCACAAATAATTCTCAGGCTGGTTCACCATCATCAGGATGGCCTCTTGATAAGGTAAGCTATGGGAGCCTGAGTGATAAGACCCTGCCACCCTCTTTGTCCTTGTCTATTTATTCCAGTGTTCTGTTGTCTAGATATCCAGCTTTGTGTTTTCTTCCACACTCTAGTTGTTTCATTTTGACTGTCCTTCAATAATGTCCCATATTACCCTTTGCTTTCATTCCTCAGGAACAAATCAAAGAACATTGTTGAATCTTTTTCTTCCCAAAGTCCTAGAGAAGTTATAACCAGAGGGAACCTTGTTCTCCCACCTCCCATCTCTCTCCGCATAACACATACCCTCTCATACTCCATTCCCAGGTTGGCATCCATCTCACCCCCTGCGGGTTCCATGACAACACCATCATGTGGACTCTGACCTGGCCACAGGTCTCTCGTAGTATTTCACTAGTGTTGCCATCATCAGCCACTTTAGAGCATTTCCCACAGCTCTCCCATTGTACCTCAACTCTGCTTACTACTCCCTTCTTATTCTTTCCCTTGGAAAGAGTAAGGCCAGGACTAGTGGTACAGCACACTGGCGTACAGCTTTCTTTGTAATTATCCTAACTGACAATTCTGACCCGGGATAAAATTAAAATGACGGTTTTCTGCTTCCCTTTCCTTCTGTCTCTCAATGCTTCTCAGCATATTCTACAAGCCTAGAAGTATCAAAAGGAAAGGACTCTTGGGTTAAAAAAGAATCGAAGTGATTCTAATACTTCAGTGAAAATACTCACTATCTCTAGATTTCCTTCAGTTATCAAGATATTTGCCTTTTGAGGTGGAGAATTATTAGTTGCCAGTTCCATTCCCCTACCCCTTCACATTCCCTTCAGACAAAGCTTTTCTGTCAGGTTAATGACCCTGATTAAGATTTTTAACAGTAATCTTTTATTTATTTGTTTGTTTATTTTTTAATTTATTTTCCCTCCTCCAATTCTGAAGGATCTTTTATCTTCTGAGCAAAAGAACTGAGAGATTGAGAGGGCCGTTTTCTCCCCCTCTCGAAAGTAATTGGGGAAGTTATTTGTTTGTTTTTTAAACAAAGGATAGAAGACAAATGTAAAACCCAAATGAACAATATGAAGCTATTTTCTTTCTCCAAAAAATATTTTAATAGGAAAAAAGAGAAAGGTATTAAAAATATGAAAGGAAAAGGACCTTGGAAGAGAGGGAGAGGCAACAGACAAAATAAGGGAGGGCTGGAGAGAAAGACCTTGAGGAAATGAGAGAGAATTAGAGGAAGCAGAACCTTGAGAAATAAATATATGAGTATGAAAAAGGGTAAAAAAGAAAAATGACAGAGCAGTAGGAAAGATGCCCATTACCTAGGCTGTTTATCCACTGAGAGTTTGTACAACTTATAAAAAAGAAAAAGAACTGAAATCCCACCTTTAAAAAGTAAAGAGAACTAACTCTTTGCACACCCACAGCACCTAATGGTGCCTAAGTGCTAAAAAATGCAGGGTTGAATAAAACAGGGCTGCAATGGCTTGTTGTTTTCTTTTTCCCTCAGGACCAAATGAAAGGTTGATTAGAAATTAATAGACAAGAAAGAAACAAAGAACTCAACCTGATCAAGGTCAGGTTGTGTAGGGTTCACAAACAGAGGTCACATGTCAGCCTCTTGTCTTACCCTGTGATCTCTGGGCTCAGTTCTCTCCCTCCTCTGGATAGGTACCATACCATCAGCTCTCAATTACTGGCACATAGATTTCTCACTTTGGGGATTATCCATGGAAAAATTTTAATCTGAGGCAGGTAGATTCCCTTTGCCACACAGAACTTTTTAGTGGTCAGTCTTGGTGTGAGCAGGGATTTAGAAATTCATTCAAATACCAGTCCAAGTCAACTCTAATAAGTAAGGCAAATCTGATTATCACCACTATACATTCTGAAGTTAAAAAAAAAAAAAAGATGAAAACAATCAGTGCCTAGGTGCTATCCATGGGGTGGGAGCCTCTCTTGGATTTTTTAGGAGTTAACTATTTATAGATGCCCTTTAATCTGGGGACCCAAATAGCTTCCTACAGCCTCCAGTCCATGTTTACAAGACCTCTGAAAGGAAGATTATAGACAATTTGTATTATTTGTTACTTAAAATAGGTGACATTTAGTAGCTGCTTACTATTGGCCAAGCACTCTGCTATCTGATTTATGTATCTTAACTTCTTAAATCATTTAACTAATTTATGGGTTCCACAAAAGACTTGAGGCAGTATACATAGACACATTCAGTCAATGAAGTAAACAATAAATTAAGAGAAGACACTGGGAGAGAATGGTGGTGATTAGACAGTCAGGGAAAGAGAGTAAGGACAGGAGAAATGAACTGAAGTTGAGGTAACGTTAATATGCTAAATATATGCATCAGAGATGAATTGCAAGGGTAGTCTTGAGCTTCTCAGCAACCAGCACAAAGAAAAAAAATCAAAGTTGGTAACACAATTTATAATGTCCATAAAATAAAAACTAACCAGTGTCTTAGAAAAAGTATCATTACAAAACTTTCTCCCATACATCCTCATAAAAGGACACAACCATGTTTTGAACCATGTCCTGCGCAAATCCCTACCATAAATACAATTAGGAGTTTCATAGGGCTACTTCTTAGAACATTCCTCAGTGTGAACTGGTGGCATGGTGCCAAATGTTCTGTTCAGTAAAAGCAATTCTTTGGGGAATCATTCAGTCTCAGTTTGCCTCTACCTGATGGTTTGGCTTAGTCTAAGGATAAAGTTTAGAGTATCTGGAGGAATGGCCTGGAGGTGGCTGATAACAATGGGAGGGAAAGCTACAGATATAAAACAGGACTCCTGTGACTTAGCTATTTAGGCCTTTGGTTCAGAGCTGCATCCAGAGATGAAAGAAAGCAAAGAACATCACAACTGTCTCCCATATTCACAATTTCTTAGGAGGTATGCGAAGGAAGGTAGGAAAGGCAAAACTCAAAAGATTATTTTCCCAAGGAGATGGAGCAAGGAGCCAGCCAGCTGCTGTGATGTCTGGGGTCAGAGTAAGATGACTAAGTAAGACTCATTTAAAATATTAAAAAAGTACTTTGACATTTAAAAATAATTACAGAGTATACCTAACCCCAAAATATCAGTTTAGCTTTTGGCCATCTTGAGGTTTGGGAAGATTAAGCCTCCTGGAAAAATCCTAAGGAGCATTAAAAGAGGAATTAGAGGTAGCACTAAACACAGTTAAGTAGCCCCAGAAAATCTCCCAGACTAGAAGGCACCTCTCTTTCTGAAGGAAGAACCCAGGTACTTCAGCATTTCAGAGACCTGATGGGCAACAATCAACACAGAAAATCTTTAACACTGGAAATTATCCAAGGGAAGAAAGTCCACAACTTAATTATTCATCGTAATTAATTCAGTGTCCAAAAGTTCTTCTGTTTATCTGACCAAAGCCTTTTTTGTTGTTTTCCCTAAAAAGACCGTATTTTTTGTAATGGTTCAGGAAAAGCTTTTCCAGCCTTGGGCTGGGGATTCTGGAAAGGCAATCCCTGATAAAGGGAAGAAGACTGAAGGGAAGGCCGGGAAAGGCAATCCCTGATAAAGGGAAGAAGACTGAAGGGAAGGCCGGTGCTCCCTAGCTGCTTCTTGGAAATCCTCATGGTGAGTGAGGGCAAATAAAGGGCAGAGAAGAGAGGTAGAACAGGCTGGAATCTCAGGCCAAGTCCTCTGACAATGAGCAGAGGTCTGGAACCTGCAGCTTGTTAATCATCTCTCAATGGTTTTTGTTTTTGGCCTTAAACGTTTACCCCTACTGGGTTTTCATGGATTTACAAGTTACCTCCTTTTCTTTGATGTTGCCATGGCAGTGACTCCAGGTGTACAACTGCTCTCCGATTTTTAAATAAAAGTTGAGATTTCTCTCTCAACTCTTCTTTCCCTTCACCTTCCTCTCTGTCCAACCCTCCTACCCACCTCTGTTTCCTTTTTATTCATTACCTTATTCTCTCATTTCCTCCTTCCACCTGCCTCCTTTCTAAATCCTCTCCAACATCTTTGGGCTTTCAAGCTGACCTTAATCCTCCTGTTGCCATGACAGTAAGAGTAGGCCCATTAGGAGAGGGGATGGGGCCGGAGGTCACAAGTCTGAGGAAGGCAGAGGAATCTGCTGGCAGTCCCAAGAGTGATGTCTCCTATATTCTTTGGGGACCACCACCTTCCTCTATGGGCTTCAGTTCCTAAGTAGATCCTTATCTCACCACTGCCCCACATCCAGAAAGGACGTTTGATCTGTGCAACTGAAAATGGTGGGAGGAGGCAAGGAAGTCCAGGAAGGTTAAGCAGTGGTTTTCCAAACTCATGAAAGAGATGCCTGTTGGTGGGGGCAGGGCAGGGTTAAGGCGAAACTCCCAGTTCTAGTGTCTGCTTTGGGGCAGTGTGTCACTTACCCTCCTGAATCTTAGTTTTCATTGGTAACTTTCAGGGGTTGGATTAAATCTGTGATTTTGAAGTCTCAGCAGCTATGGATGGCAGGGATGGGGAGCGAAGGTGAGATGAGGCAGTGCAAAAGGTACCTGAGACCCAAAAGAGTTAGTCCTGTTGTCTGGCACCACAGGAATCTATTTCTATCTACTTGAAGCAGAGATGTGGTAGAACTTCTAGCAATCTTCATCACAGACTTTAGAATGGGTGTCCAACCTCATGGGTGTCCACAGGCCTCATGCAACCTAGAATGGCTATGAATGCAGCCCAACACAAAATTGCAAATGTACTTAAAACGTTATGAGAATTTCTTATGACTATGTGTTGCAGTGCATTTAATATTGGCCCAAGACAACTTTTCTTCTTCCAGTGTGGTGCAGAGATGCCAAAAGGCTGGACACCCTGAAAGACGTTTCTAGAGGAAGTCGGGGCCTCCATCCACCCACCCCCAGTAGATTGTTCAGGTGGCCGTCTTTGCCGCCTGCCTGCTTCTTCTCTAGCCCCAACCCTGGATAGAGAGGTAAGTTATGGCTTCAGTGGAAACCTAATCATTTTTGAAATGGGCTGGAAGACAAAATATTTTACTTTCTGCTCAGACATAAACTCTCTTAAATTTTATGGGATATGGCCAAGGTCAAGTATTTGGCTAAAGGGAGAAATGGGCAACAATGTGGCATTTTAAAAAATGATATGGATTGGGAATCAGAAGACTTGACTTCTAGGTCTAATTCTTCCTATGGTTAGCTTAGTGGTTCTCAATTGAGGTGATTTCATTCCAGGGGACATTTGGAAATGTCCAGAGACATTTTTATTGTCATACCTATGGGTGGGAGGTATTACTGGCTTCTAGTGAGTAAAGCCAGGGATGTTGCTAAACACCCTACAGTGCAAAGAACAACCCCCACTACAAACGATTAGCTTATCCATCTTGAGTAAGTCCTTAGTTTCCTTGCTCATAGATTAAGTATCTTATACTCAGTCCTTCATTTGATACACATTTTCTGAGTGTCTCCACCAGGCACTATTCTAGGCACAGGACATGGGGGTGGGTGAGTAAATTCAAGATCAACACAGAGAAGAATCTCGTCCCCAAGGAATTTCCATTAACTTATATTCACAACTCAAAATGAACTTGTACAGGGTCACACAGAAAGTCCAGAAGGGAGCTGGAATCTGAACCCAGGTCTCCTGACTACAAACCCAGAGTTCTTTTTTGTTGTTGTTACTCTTCACCATAGAATGTTAGGATTCGTTAACAATAATAGCCAACATATACTGCATGCCTGAAGTATCTCAGATACCTTACCAAGCACTCTACATAGATAGTTTTAAAATATTTTATTTATTTTTTTTTAGAAAGAGGGAAAGAGAGGGAGAGAAACATCGATTGGTTGCCTCCTGCACACCCCTATCTGAAGACCTGGCCCACACCAGGAATCCGAGAATCTAATTGGTGACCTTTTGGTTCACAGACCGGTGATGCCCAATCCACTGAGCCACACCAGCCAGGGCTACACAGATTATTTAATGTGATCTTTATCACCACCCTATGAAGCAGATTCTGCTATTCTTTTACAAAAAGGTCAAATAACTTGCATAGGGTCATGCTGATATGCAACAGCAGGTCCTTGATTCAACCCAGAAAAGTCTGTATTCCAGATGCTGCTTTATCCAGAAGCTAAAAAGCACATCAGGGGCTGTGGACATGACCTAGTAAGCTCCTTACTTACCTAACAGTTGAATAAACTGAGGCCCTGAAAGGATAGGAGACTTGCCCAAGAAAAAACAAACAAAGAAGAATCAAGACAAAAATCCCTGTCACCTGACTCTCAGCCTAAGATCAACTCTAATATACCCTCAAGCTTTGAATATTTGTAATCTTAATGCGGACAGGGAGTAGGACATGTACTATAAGAAACAAAGTCCAAATGCCCAAGAATCAAAGTTTGAGGTGAGGTGGGGAGAGTGAAACAACTGGTTGTCATAATTGAAAGAGCTGCCTTCTGATAGAGAAAGAGAAATAGAGAATTCAAAGTTGGGTGGAATGGAGGTCTAGGGAAGGGAACTCAGAAATAAGAAAGATGCTTAGGAGGAGGGGCCCAGGACTGGAAAAAGTGGAGGATTTTTAGCATGGCTCCTAGCCATATCATCACGTCTTCCCTAACTTCTTCCTGCTTTTCCAGGCAAATCCCAGGTTATGCTTTCCTCTCGATTTGACCACTCATCATGGCACTTTAGGCTAAGATTTCCTGATTCACTCCATTACCTTGGAACCCACACCCTGTCCCCTAGGCTAGGGAAAATGAAGAGCTTAGGATCCCCTCAGGTCCAGGGACTTCTCCTGCTACCCTTCCTGACAACCAGCCCCACCACTGAGGGGGCATAAAGACTGCCCATGTCCTCCAGGACTCTCACAGGACAGTCGAGACCATCCCAAAGTTACTAACATAGGATACAGCACACAGTATGCACTCAGGACCTACCAAGCTCCTCCCCAGCCCGTTAGTTCCTATGGAATCTCTTGCAGTTTCAACTTATCTCTTCAAATCCATTTAAAAGGAGGAAAACAGGCCCAGGAGCTCCTCTGAGACCCTGACCCTCACTGAGTAGGCCCAGGCATGACTTATGATAGAGGTTGGGGTTTGTAATATTTGTTTTGAACAAAGCATAATCTGGGGCCTTGGGGAACTTGTAATCTGATGGGGAAAAAAAAAAAAACCTTGAAAGGTCAGTGCTCTAAAACTGAGTACAAACTGAGCCTGTGAAGTGAGTTCAAGGGGAAGGTAGTCAGGAAGGGCCCTTGTGACCCTCCGAGCATCAAATGTAGGAGGAGGGAGAGGGCACAGATGGAGAAGAGTGAGAAACCCACATAGGGAGGGTTTTAAGTATTTAGACAGACATTCTTGAGCACTGGCTCCTAGTGGATGGCCCAGGCTTTTATTTTTACCCCTCCCCCACAGCGCTGCTTTGGTAGGCCTCAGAGATGATTAAAACCAAAAGAATTTTAAATGTCTGGAATTCACTTTTTACCCTGATGCCATTTGCCTATTTTTTTTCTCTCTCTCCTCCCTCCTGATAATTTCTCCTCTTGAGAGAGCTGTTTGCTTCAGTCCTTTCTTCTGGTCCAGTTTGCTCTGAGATGATTCCCAGTACCCACCAGTTCACTTTGTTTTCATTTAAGGGAGATGAAGAGAGGGGGTTGGGTGTCTCAGGAAAATGGGAGGGAGGAGAAGAGGGTGGAGGAGGCTTGATCTTGCTGGCAAAATTTCCCAGAAAAAGAAAGTAGAAATAGCTTTCAGGAAAAGAAATCTGCCAAATGCTTATGTTCTCACAAGACTCTGCAAAACCTTTTCATAGACCAAAACTAAAGTTCAGAGTAAAGCCAGAACATGTCTCTTCAAGGAGAAAATCTTATCAATATGCACCCAAACCCTCAGTCCAAGGTCCCTCACCTTCCTAGAGCAGGCCAGACCATCCCCAAGACCGTGGACTATCTATGTGTGGGAGACTCCCGCTTTCCTTATCCCAAGTCCAGATCAGATATGAAAACATATAAAACTTTTGCTTCCATCCTTGTTCCTGAACAAATGATGCTTCTCCTGGGTTACCCCCACTTTAGCCCTCTGAAATCAGTACCTCTGGCATTGGCATGAAAACCAAATCAGAGATCCGGGATCTCACTCAGGAAGAGCCAATCCCTTTTGTAAACTCCCATAGGATGGCAAAAGAGTAAGAAAATTAATCTTCTCCTTTTATATTAAGAAAACAGGCCCAGATCACTGTATAAGGTCACTCCATTAGAGACACAAATGGGGCTCAAATCCATAGCCAGACTCACACGATAGTGCTCTTTCTGTGTTGCCTCCTGAATACAGATGTTCCTGTTGTAATGGCCAGGAGCCCTGAGCTGAGACAGAAGCTGAAAGCCGTATGAGATGACACATTTAGCCTTTTGGCACATGGGCAGCAGGTGCAGTGGGCAGTCTGAGGCCTGGAGGTCAGTAATGGGAAGATCAACCCTGCCTGGAGCTGACTGCCAATAAGCTCTACACTGGAAACATACCTGGCTAGAACAGACAACTTATTTGTAGAAAGAAAAACTGCACTGGGACAGAGTGTCCTGGGCTGTCAAGGCTTTGTTCAACAGCATACCCCAGAAAGAATGCAGGGTAGATATTTTGTGCCTTCCTTTATTGAGGAAGTTGAACTAAAGTACCCTCACTCCCTCATTAATTTTTACAAAAATCAACTTGTTTTATGTGGTTCCTACTAGGTTAGGCTAGGTGCTCTCATGCATAGTGGTAATAACAATAATTATTGTAGTAATAACAGCTATTTGTTTACAACCTTTCAAATGCCAAAGACTCTGTTTTACCTATAGGGTCTGGCACAAATAATGCCTTTATTTTATTACAAAATATTTTATTACAAAATATCATAAGCATGTAATTCTGTAACATAACAATATCATACTCAAGCACACCATATGACATTTTAGGTGAAATGTTCAAATTAAAACTATAAATTATTGCACCCATATTATTATCCTACCAACCACACTCAAGCAGGCCTTACTTTTGCCAGACCCTGTATATTGTCTGCAGTCCTTTCAAGATTTCCATTCACCAACAAAGAACCTAATACTCTGGTTATATAACAATTTCAATGTTTTATAGCTAGTTAATGGCAAAATAGTGGGAACCAATTATTTTGTCCTAAAAACCAAGCGCATTGGGTTATGGTCATGAAAGAAAATTCAATCTAGAAAGGAAAAAAAAATAAATGTCCCCCAATCTCCATTACCTTCTGTGGGACTGGCAGGAGCTAGAGACACAATGATAAACAGTAATGGGGGACAGACACATGAGTCTACACTAGAGCTTCGGGTTCTAACCAGCTTGCATCTAACTCTCTGGGTAAAATCTTTTGTCTCTTGAGCTTCTCACATCCATCACCTGGATATTGTCTTCTCTTCTCTCTAGGTTAGAAGGCCAAGGACAACCCCAAGCCCTGTTGTGAAGATAGAACCAGAAGTCCAGCAAGTCCGGGGGCAAGGGCCCAGTGAAAACACTGTCTCCCGGTTTTTACATCATCTCTCGAGCCACACCTCTTATCTTTAAAATGGTCATGATGAGCTCTTGTGAAAAACATGGTGTAGTGCCTACTGAACTAGGTGTGAATAACTATTAGGTCTTTTCCTCTTAACTTGATCACATTACTAAGAGATAATTTCTTAGTCATTTCCATGGGGTTAAACCCCAGAGTGAGTATCCTGCTCTGCTCAAAATAGAAAAATTTCCAGGCCAGACCCTGAGTCCTTACTGGATGATGGCCCTGCCATTCTTTTCCTTGTCACAGCCTTTCCCACTCCAGCTTTCCTCATGTCCCAGAACATGGTTGAATGAACTTCACTTTGGCTCATCTCCTGCTAAATCCCACCCCATTCCAATAGGCCAAGGTATCAAGCAATGCAGCTCAGGCTGCCCCAGTGCTGGGAGACATGGTAAGGCCTTCTGGAGGGAGCACTGATGGCCTCCCTGTCCCCTTGCAGAGCCTCTTTGGGCCTCCTGGACAGACTAGGGGTTCTGCTCACCACTTCATGTGCCCCCTTGTTGCTGCTCAGATGTCCTTTTCTTCTTCTCCATTGGTCTCACTCACCCACTGCCTAGTGCCCCCACCTTCCTTCAACATTTCTCTTCCCACTCTGACCCCACCCCCACCCCACTTCCTTCCCACCCCCCACCCCTACCAACATGGAATAGGAGGTTATGAAAATAAGCTTTCTACCCAGGAGACTATAATTATCTGCTAAGTGTGGAAGCCAGAGTGATTAATTAAGAGATAATAAAAAGAAAAGGACTCGGCTTTGCTTTGATGATAGAACCTGAGATAAGCCAAACAATTAGTATTGAGAGTTAGCTATAATCCACAAATTATCAAGCACCAAATGCTTCAGGAACAGAGCACATTTCACTCCTGCAAGTGACAGATGGACAACATAAAAAAGAGGGCCCAGGGAGCATCCAGCTAGGGGCCAGAGAGCAGCCAGAGCCCTGGAACATGTGGCTCTGTTAGTAGATGACAGCCTGACTGTGCTGCAGATTGTCCTATGCCAGGTCACCCCACAGTGCTTCCAGGACCCTGGGCCATAGCTATCCTTGAGAAAGAGTTGCCACCCCTCATCAAATACAAGATTCCCCACAGGCAGGCCCTACGTTGGAGTCAAATTGTCCTCTCTCCCACTAGACACATTAGCTCCTCCTCTTTGGAGGACTTACATTCTGCTCTGTCCTCAGGAAGCCGAAACTGCTTTAACACCATTCCTCTCCTAAGGTGCATGGTTGGCTGTACATGTTGGGGAAGATGTCACACGGCTGGTTGTATATAAATGCTGCTGGGGCCACAGTTTGACAGGGCAACAGTGAGGTTCTCAACAACCATAGCCTCCAGACCACATGGCCCTAGTTGACCAGACCTCTTCCTCACCCCTACTCTCCTTCCACAAAGCCCTCCTGTAGGATGACCTCTTCCACTTTTTATTTCAATGGATTCTGCCCTATCAATCCTTCCCACCCTGTTCCATTGTTCACTCTGGCCTTTCCCAAGTACCTTCCTTAACTGATCCACCAGCTCCAGTATCTCTTTCCAACTTCTCCTGTGTAAATGAACAACAGAGTCCAAAACCCCCGCTCTACCTTATTTAAATAATCTTGTATGTATTTAGACCCCGAGGAAGATGGAGAAACTTATCTCCCCTATTATAATTAGCTATCCAGTAGAAGAAACCAAGTCTTCTCTCTCAAGTTCAAGTTTAGAGCCAAGAGTTTCGCACTTACCTCATATCACTCAGTATCCCAGGGAGATGCCCCAACTCATTCATCAGATCAGGAAGTCTCCAAAGACAGACATCCCATTTCAGATATCCCCTCCCTTCCTTTCTCTGCCCACACAGATGTCATTTGGGATCCACCCAGTCCACCTAGGCAAAGCTGGGCTGAGGGCATTCCTGTGTGATTCCCAAAGAAAAGTATTCCTCCTGTTCTGAAACTAGAACAGGTCCTAACTGTAGGTAGGCCTACTTCTACCATCTCCCCTCTATGTCCTACTTTTCTATAGGTACCTGGTTCAGCAACAGATGCCAAACTCCTCTCAGCTTATTCCCAGTGGAAGGAGGAGGGGCCCTCAGGTCATTAGCTAGAAAAGATGTGAAGATGTGAAGGCCCTCCCGGTCCCAGCTGTTCTGAGCAGTTGAGAAGAGGAAACTAGACAAGCAAGGACATGGTGACTCAGCCACCAGACTCCTGTGAACATTAACCTTCTGGTCTTGACTAGGGACCATGGGAGGATATCCTTGGTGGTTTGTTGGAACACAAATCTGACCCCTAACTAGACAACCTGCTCTGGCTCATTTGGGGCCTCAGAGGTCATCTCATCTATGGCTTTTATGAGTTTGCTTCTCTATTATAAGGAACTTTGCCTTGAACTGAGGGAAAATGAACCCTTTGGGGAAGATGTTATTTATCCAGACAGAAAATACTAGAGGCTTATTCAGTTACAGTCTTTAATAAGAGTTGTTTTTTTTTTTTTTCCCCAAGGAGGAAAAGGAGGAGTCAGGTTAGACCCAAAGAACTTCCTGCTCGCCCAGGATTATTAACTATAAAAGTAAGTAAAGAGAGCTAATAAAATTCCTTTCTTTTCAGAAAAAGGACAAACACAGATGTATCAAGGTTGATTAAAATTAGTCTTACCTAAAGGAGATATTGTGAGTGTCCAAAGATGTTAAGATTCTTAAAGAATCATCTTCCCATTTTCATTCCTGACCTTATGTTCTAGGTTTTAGGAAACTTAAAAAACTGATTGATCCCACCTACTTC
Organism: Tonatia bakeri; assembly: GCA_004024845.1. Taxonomy (NCBI): domain Eukaryota; kingdom Metazoa; phylum Chordata; class Mammalia; order Chiroptera; family Phyllostomidae; genus Tonatia; species Tonatia bakeri. The sequence continues at coordinate 50,990 of PVIA01006066.1, read as the reverse complement.
TTGATTTACTCTAAAATCCCTCAGGACTTATGTGTGTAGTTTGCAAAGTCCCCATTTGAACTCACAGATGGCTGAATATGTGTCTGTTTTCTAAAAGACAGGAGAGGATGAAGGATAATTAATGGGAGGTTCCTATTTCCCCTTGTGGACAGGATTCCCTAGATATAAGGACCAAGTGAATTGGGAGGACTCTGAAGATTGAGGTTCCCTCTTTTCTGGCTTGTGGATCTTCTCTACATCCTGGAGCTCTGAACACAGATAGAGAAAGGAAGGAAAGAGTTAGCTCATCATGTTGGCTGAACAACCATTAGCTCTATGTGAGTGTGAGAAACTGACGTATTCAGGGATGGTACTCCACTGTTCCCACCAAATCATGCTTCCAAGTTAAGCCTATGAACCATCCTCCTCCTCAAATCACATAATTTGTTCATTGCCCAATTTTCAAGCCAAAGCCCTGTCTAGCAAATCTAAAAAATGTTTTCCCCTAAATCTACACCAAATTGAGAGCTAGATTATAAGGGAATTTTTCATAGATGAAAAAAAAATAGAGTGCAAATGCCCAACTGGCTCAGTCATGGAGGGGTTTCCACCAACATACTGGGTGGTTGCTGTTGAACTTTGCAGTTGCCAGCTATTGGCATGAGTGCATATTTAATAGGGTGTGTTGGGGGATGCTGAGAGCTTGTGAGGTGGCAGGGACAAGGCATGAAGGGAAGGTCAATCTTGGGGTCAGAGATGGGCACACTGGCAAGCACTGTACCCACTCCTATCCCACAAACATATAGGTACTCCTGAATGTGTGTAGTTATACAACCAAGGTGCTGAAAAGTGAATTGTACTAAATGAATCATACCGTTTCTCGACTCAAATGAATCCTATCTTCTCTTGACTCCCATTAAAATGTTGAAGATCTATTTCCCTAGAGGAAAGCATCTTCTAACATTTCAAAGTGTGGTCCTAGGACCAGCAACATCAGCATCATCTGGGAGCTTGGTGCCAATGCAGAAAATGCACCTGACCTTCTTATTCAGAATATGCACTTTAACAAGATCTCCAGGTGTCTCAGAAGCCGGTTAAAATTTGAGTATCACTGTTCTAACACACTGGGTTGAAACCTTCTGGAGAGACAGTGCTAAGATGATGGTCACACTTACTGTGCACTTCCAAGGGCTACTTTTTCAGGACTTAAAGTAGAGGTAAGTGGCTGCTGTCACTGAATTTCACAAATGATGAAACTAAGGTTCATGAAGGTGAAAAGGCCACTCAACCTTTAGAACCACAACACAGAACTAATTCTATACAAAGTTGCTTTCTATTACTCTGTGCTGCTGTCTCCAAGCTCCCACTGAACTGCGTGGTAGAGACCATAAATTCAGAGGTACTATATCAATGGTCACCTCTTTTGGCACACTTAACCAATACTTAGCTGTATTTTATTTGTTCTTCACTCATGCTATTGTCTGCCTACCTCAGATCTGCCTTGAACTATGAGCTATAAAAAACAGGTACTGTGCAATATTAACTTTGATTTACTGAATATCTATTGTGTTCCAGATTCTGTTTCTTTATTATAGATTTCTTCTTTCAGTCAACTCTCTGGGGTAGATATTAATGCCTCCATTTTATAGATGAGGAAACTGATGATCCAGTTAAGTGACTTGGTCATGACTGCAGAGATGGTACCCCTACTGGGAAAAAGACTGGTTTACCCACAGGCCCTCTGTCAAAGAGGTCCCACTGCACTTGAGGGATTACCCAGTTCTGGGCTTGTGCTGAAAGAGGCCAGTCTTGTGATGTGACCTTGTTAAAAAACCAAAGGGTTAAGTACAGGCTTTACAGGTTCCCATCTTAATTTTCTGCATAAATACAAGGGTGTAAATAATCCAGAAGTCACTTCACCTAAGTTTTGTAATGAATTCAATTTTGCCTTCTTTTTTTTTCTTTCCTTTCCTTCCTTCCTTTCTCCTTCCTTCCTTCCTTCTTTCCTTCCTTCCTTCCTTCCTTCCTTCCTTCCTTCCTTCCTTTCCTCTCTCTCTCTCTCCCTTTCTCCCTCCCTCCTTCCCTCCCTCCCTCTCTCCCTCCCTTCCTCCCTTCCTTCCTTCTCTTTCTTTCCAAAGCCAGATTTTCCTTTCTAATTATATTTGGTCTAAAATGACATTGAAATGAGTTTGGATCCTCACTTCACCCACTGCCTAGTGAAAGGGACTTCTCAGATGTGTGCATCAGTAATAACTACATTAGTCTGGGATCAAACATTATCCACACAGTAGCTAACTTGAGGGTGGATGCTGAAGAGTTGACAGCACTGGCAGTGGTAGCCACCACCAGTTTGTGTAGGAGAGGTGAGCAAATAGGGGTGTCCCCCCACCCAGTACCACAGTGAAGTCAAGCTAGTAGGTTTCCAGGGAGGTTAAGAGTGAGGCTAGAGCAGCAAATTTGGGATTTGGTATTAAAAACCAAGAGTCCTGCTGTCCAGAAGAAAGTCCTTCTGGATGACTAAGGAATCAAGATGAAGAAAACCTCACCTCTCTCAAAGCTTCATCCTGCCAGCCTGCCTATCCCTGGCTTTCTGTTCCTTTGAACATGCCGTTTCTCTTCCCATTGTCTGTTTATCTGTCTCTCTCCCTCTCTCCACCCCCATCTATGAATCTCAGTCACTTGCCTTTTAATAATCTCCCAGTTGGGAAATAATGGGAAGAAGCAGTTAAAAGCACCTCATGGCTTGACAATGCCATATAATGGAGCAAGCAGGTATCCAAGGCTGATCCTAGGAAACTTCAGGAAGGAGGAGAAAAAAGAAACTCAGCTAAATTAATTACAAAGACTAAGTTAATTTAGAAATTACTCGATTAAGTTGAGTGGGGGTGGGGTGGAGGTGGAGAGAATGGAACAGTTGGACCTAAGAGGTTGGGAGATTTGGGAAAGTGCACTTTATATAAACTGTCATTGTTTATCGAAATCATAATCCTTGGGACGAACCACTTCTTCAGATTCCTTGGCTCCTTCCATGTGGAGAAGGGGCACAATCAGGGATTGTCTAAAGCTCCAGCTTCAGCTCCTGGACCTCACATCTGTGGAGGCCCCTTCACCCTGCCAGGCTCTCTCCTCCACTCCTCTCATTCTATCGCTCTCTGCCTCTCTGTCTCTCTCTCTCTGTCTGAGACAGTTAGACTTCAGGATTTTTCACATACCTCTCACAAGCTTTCTTTATCTTACAGCATTGCCAATATATGTTTGTTTATACATCCGTCTCCCACACCCAACTGACAGTGTCTCAGGAAAGGGACTTAATTTCGCTTACCTTTTTATCCTGGTGCCTAGGTGAGAGCCAGGCTCAACCAGTAAAAAACAAACAAACAAAAACACTTTCTTAGTTGAACACAGGCTTTAACCCTCCTTGCAGGAATGCAGGAACTCTTCAAAAGTTTCTATTTGAAAAATCAGAGCTCACTTCTTTTCAAGAGGTTTAAAAGTCTCTAGGCTCAGCCCCCCAAAATGAACATACACATATTGCTACTGACCAGAGGAAACAGCCCAGGCCATAACCCTGCAGACATTGGCCCTCTGATGAAATCAGGTGATTCCCTCCAGACTCTGTGAAGAGCAAATCCAGCCTAATCTCCAGGGAACAAATGACAAAGACCTTAGGTATGCACCAGGCTGCATGGCTCTCCTCTTGGTTATCTTTGAAGTCTGCTTCTGGGTGCATCTTTATCTATAGCAGAAGATTCTTAGATAAAAATGGATTTTCTCATTATTCCAAAGCCTCCCCAACTCAAGTTATAGATCTGAGACTTCCCAAGGCATAGCTAATACTTCTCTGAAGTTTTCTGCTCACACACTGACCATCTGTCTACTTCGCTTTTCTTCTTTTCTCCTTCTCTCCTTTTCTCCTGCTCCTTCTTAATTGAAGGGGTTGCAAATTTCTATAGCAGCTCCAGCAGATGAAGTGTTTAATAAGAGAAGGAGGGTTGGTGAGGAATGAGGTAGGAATCTTACTGGTTCTTAACATATTCTTTAAAAAACATAAATCCCTGGCTCTCTTCTTACAGAATAATCTCTGGACTGATTTTTCAGGGCCTACACAAGTCTGACCCCAGAATCTAGTTTTCTTAATCACCTCATTTATTTGTGCCCACCCCAAATCCTCAGCTGCACCAACCTCTGTGTACGCTGAACATTCAGGCAGCCACATGTTGGCAAAGGAAGTTCGGTCAGTCTGGTAATGCTCTCCATCTTCCTGACACATCCACATCCTGTCCATCCTTGGATCCTCTCCCTCCATGGAGCCTTTCCTGGTCTCTTCAGCCCACAACAAACTCCCTTCCTGAACTTTCCAGCTCTGAACTTGTACACTGCTATCCAGGCACCAATCATCTTGGTGTATGTACAGTTTAGTTTATTGGAGAGAAGGGACCATTTGATGTAATTTTAAAAATTCCCCATAAAGTCTACCAATATGTTTTACACAACATAACATACATTTGCTGATTGAGAAAGATTCTTCCCATTTTATGGAAGAGGAAACTGAGGTCTACTGAAGTTTGGTAATTTACACCTAAATCAGGAAAAGGGACCTTTAAGGGCAGGGACAGTATTTTACTCATTTAGCAATACCAGTGCCCAGCACATAATAAGCACACAACCCATTTCTACTGAAGGGAGTAACCGAGGTTTTACTCTCCCCAGACATCTCCATGCTGCTTTAGAAGGAAATAAAGGGCAGAGAAGAAAAACACCAAATGACCCAGTCCAGGAGAATCCATGATTCGTAACCTGGTCTGTGGGTGAAAAAGCACCAGAGACTCAGGCTCCTGCAGTTCCTTCCCTGCCTGAAAACCCAGGCCCACTGCTTCTTGAAGATTCTCCCATTACCATCCAAGAGCCAGGCCACCAGAGGAAGGAAGCAACAGCTTTATCCCCTGGGAAACAGAATTTGCTAGGGAGTGCTAGAGATTTCCACTCCTGGATTTAAGATCCTTAATCCTGAGGAGGTTGTTGGTTGCAAGGCCCATTTATTTCAACACAATTCCAATTTTGTCAAATGAGCTCCAGGAAGGCAGAGAGAAATGAGGCTTCAGCTTCTGCAGACAACAGAGGTTAATAAAAGTTGCTAGAGAGAGTGAGACTGTGGAAGGAGAGAAAAACTGGGAACTTGGAGAGAGCTGACAAAGTGAAAGAGAGTGGAATGGAAAAACAAAGAAAGTTGTGATCATGAACAATGTCTGGGAGCTAGAGCAGCTTTTATCCTAAGTGGTCAAAGAACTTAATCAGGTTCATACTGTCTGTGAATCAGAAGCAGGAAGGTGTGAAATCTTGGCTGCAGGATGGAGAGGGACCAGAGTTAGTGCAAAACACAAGGATTCTGACTTTCACTTTGTAATGTGTGCATTTATCAGAGGAATAGAGAACATGCAAGACAAGACAGAAAGTAGTGCCTTCAAAAAGCAATGATGGCTGTCATAGCTAAAGTAAAATGGTACACAGAAATGTGGCAGGGTTACACACTAGTGATCTGCTGAATGGAAGGACTGAGGTAAAGATTGAGGTATTTGTCCATACATGTATGGGGTAAGAAATGGTCACATGTGAAAATACAAGTGAGGTCATGTGTAACTTAAGCACCTGCATGTGGGCACACATGCTGGACACAGAGACTACATCTGCAGGCTTGCATGCAGCAGTGATATAGAAGCCACGGACATGACAGTGTTCAGGGTTTCCTTCTGGGAAGCAATCCCTTTGCTTCATTCCAACTTCCCTACTTGGGTTCTAGTCCTGGCTGTCACCTACTAGCTATGTCATCTTGGACTTAACTTCGTTGGGTCTCTCTTTGTCCACTTATAAAATGGAGATAATTCTTACATTTAACAGATTATTGTCAGTATTATATTAGCTACTAACACATGCAAAACACTAAGTGGGCCCTTCACAAATGTGAATGACTTTCTCCCTCACTTGGAATGAGCCCATTCTCTTTCCAGAGTCCTGAGACTGCCTCTCCTTGGCTTCACATTTCAGGATCAAGAACATGGTTGCCTCTTTTTCCTTCACTGCCAACTACCTACCCACATACCTAAGCCCTTTCCCAAAGGGTCTAGCATATTCTAGTAAAATGGTCTATGGGCCCTGGGAAAGGACCAGACAGGGGCTGGTAGGTTGGGAAGGGTATAGCTTTCTCTGCTCTTGAATCATGGAGAGGAATTTCCCCATCATCAGTTGGAAAGAGACCTCAGATATTGATAATGGAGCAATTAAGAAATTTTCCCCCTAGCCCTTCCCTTCAATTCAACTTCCACCTCTTAGCAAGTCATTTAACCTCTTTAGGGCTGTTTTCTCATCTATTAAGTGGAGAAATAATAACTACCCTGCCTATATCACAGGATGGCCTATTAAATAGAAGGTACATGTCAAAATGTTGCTAAAATTGGAAAGCACTTTATAAAGTTAAAAGATTCAAAAGGGGGATGAGTTATTACAAACCTTCCTCTCCTGACAGAAAAGGGACAGCATGCACAGTTCTTCACCCCCACTGAATAAAACACATAACTATCAAAGCAAGACACAGAGATGGATGTAGGTTAGGTGTTCTGGGCTGAGTCTTGTGGAAGGAGACTGAGAGGCACTACGAAGAGCCTTTTTGCTATGGAGAGGAAGATGAAAAGACAGAAGGCCTCTCCCCTGCAGAGCTGCCTCAGCTCTGTGGGAAGCACTGCACCATGCTGTGGCTCTGCAGCAGAGGTTGCCTGTCCTAGTGTAGGCTTTGTAGTGAGACAAAGAGTTTAAATCTGGGACCTAACACGCCAGGCATGGCCTTGAGCAGGTTAATTAGATTCAGTTTTGGTTTTCTCATCTATAAAATGGGAATAACATTAACTCCACTAGGTTCTTAAAAAGAATAAGTAATAATGAACATGAAAAGCACACAGTAGGAATTCAATAAAATGTCACTTTGATGCTTTGGTATGGAGTCCACCTCCTATAATCACTTTTCACCACCCTAGGCCAAAGTAGAGCCTCTCATAGGAGACTGGAACAGGCCACCCAACACCCAGCCTGCAAGTCTGTCAGGGACAGGGTTGCTTTGGAAGCTGACTGCCCTGGGATTGTCCCCAGGTGCCTGTTCAGTGCTTCCCTTTGTAGGATTCTGCACCCCTCCAGGGGTTTGCCTTGCATTAAAGTTCCCAGATTTGTAGTTCATGGACCTAAGGCTGGGTTGAAAAGCATTTCATTTCCCCAGTAAAGTCTTTTTTCAAAAAAGTCAGTTATGAGCACCATCAACCATCAGAGAAAAACCACTCAACACAGCCTTATGTAGAAGGACAAAATTTTAGAATAGAGTATTGTTTTAAAATTTTTAAGCCCTGGCTGGCATAGCTCAGTGGATTGAGCGCAGGCTGCAAACCAAAGCATCGCAGGTTCGATTCTCAGTCAGGGCACATGCCTGGGTTGCAGGCCACGGCCCCCAGCAACTGCACATTGATGTTTCTCTCTCTCTCTCTTTCTCCCTCCCTTTCCTCTCTAAAAATAAATAAATAGAATCTTAAAAAAATTTTTAATAAGTTTGTCTTTATGAGACACTCATTCCCTTTTCCTCCTACTTTTCATTCTGCAATGGACCAGGAAAAACCTTGTCCTAGCCCAGCATCCATTCCTGCTGGCATGTGGGATCCCTGGCAAAAGAGAAGGGTGTAAGCTTTGAGGTCAGCTGGTTCCCACAACTGGTTAACAAGATACTTAACCTGTCTGAGCCTCAATTTCTCATCCATGAAATGGAGATAATTATAGAGCTGATCTGAGGGGATTGTTGTATAGATTAAATTAGATAATACATACAAAGTAGTTAGCACAGGGCTCAATAAATGATCCATATTATTTCCAGACTCTAAAATGTTGCCACTTGGGATTAGTGTCCCTCCTCATTTCTCACAAAAGCCTTGGTTCCTTGTCACTAAAATACCATCATCTTCCACTTTGCTCTCTCCCCAGTTCTCTTCCCCACACATCTTCTGAGTTCTCCAACCAAGGAGAGGCTGGTCAGTTTCCCCTTATGGGTCTGCCTGCCACAACCCAGTTCTCTCTATTAGAAACACAAGAGGAGGTGCTGAAGTACAGGATCAAGAATCTGTGCAGCTGGGGCAAGAAAACAAAAAAATAAGCATAAAAAAAGAGCTGTAACAGAGATACAGACAACTCAGTTGCTTATACCTCTATGTCTAGGCACAGAGTCATAGCCAGAAGCATTACTGAGCGCTTCTCCCTGTGTCAGACTGTTCCAGGCACCTTACATGGATCAACATATTTAAGTGCCATTGAAACCTTATGGATATTATTTCTATCCTCACTTTACAGATGAGCAGACTAAGGCACAGAGAAGGCATATACTTTGTTTAAGCTGACAGGGCTACCAAGTGGCCTAGGTAGGATTTAACGAAGGAGTTGTGATTTAATTACCATTTAATACTGCCTTCTAACACTGTAGCACTCTCATCAAATCAATTGTAAGTGTCAGAAGCTGAAAGGATAATAAAAAATTTAAGGCTTGGTCTCTTATGAATTAAAGAGGGAGGGCCTAGCCCTGGCTGGTGTAGTAGCTCAGTGGATTGAGCGCGGGCTGCAAACCAGGCATCGCAGGTTCGATTCCCAGTCAGGGCACATGCCTAGGTTGCAGGCTGTGGCCCCCAGCAACCACACATTGATGTTTCTCTCTCTCTCTCCATCCCTCCCTTCCCTCTCTAAAAATAAATAAACAAAATCTCAAATAAAGAGGGAGGGCCTAGAAAAGCTTTCATTAAGAGTATACAGTTCTCAAGTAAAGAGGGTGAATTCTAAGACCCAGAGGACAGCCTTTGCCCCATACCACCAGAGAACCAAGGCAGAGCAAGACAACCAACCATGCAGAAGCTGACAAGGTGAGAAGACCTAGAGAACTCCATGTCCTTCTGATCAAGGGCTGTGGCCAGAGGTAACGACAGTCAGTGAGTACTGGATGTATGCCCTTTCTTTAGGTCTAAATGAGTGGAAGGTAGAGTCCAATCAGAATCAAGGAGGGAAGGCTGGTATCCTGATTTCTGCTTTGTCTGCCCGCCTCTTCCTCACCCTCCAGGCCTGCTCTGAGCTAAGAAGACATAAGAGGGACATCTGCAGTGTGTGTGTCTGTGTGTAGTGTGGGGAGGGGAGACTCAATACCCAACTACTCTTTTTCCAGACTTATGTTATCTGCCAGGATGTAGCTGCGTTCAGAGAGTTGAATACAGAGAATTTAGGAGGGCCTCTGGTTTCTTGCCTTTACTTCTCTCTCACCCTACTCCCAGAAGGTGGCAAGGATGTCCAGAGGACCTCTGAGAGTTGAAGGGACAGAGTTTTCTCCCACCCCTACCTCCACTCCTCACTCTGGAGGCAGCTCCCACCTCAAGCCAGGCTGTCATCCCACATTGCTCTGATTAGCTATAATCTTTCTTTTTCAATTTCTCCCCTCCAAGACTAGGAGTAAAAAAATCTTCCAGAAAATGATTAAATATTTCAATTTTTGAATCAGTCTGAGGAGCTGGCGCATGATGGAAATAGAGGTAAGGATAATGGTTTTCATTTAGATAAGATACAGAAAATTATTTAGTGAAAAATGAAGCTGATGAAACCCACTGACATTCTTTAAAATGTGATTTTTATTTCTCTGCCTAGGCTGAATATCCTCTTCCCTCTTTTCTCTGTTCCCCTCAGTTCAACTGCTTTCTCATGCCACTTTCTCCCCATTTCCCACCACCATCCCTCAGTACCCTGGCAATCACCATTTCCTCTCTCACCACCCCAGTCCCTGACCTAGAATACCTTTCTATAGATGGAAGCTATGTAGAAAAGGTACTACAGCCTCCCTCCTAACCCATCTCCCCAAATCTCCACTTTTTCTATCCCTGCCTCCACCCCAGTCCTTACTCAGCTTCCCAGAACGCTCAGTAGTTATTTCCTGTTCCCTCTGGTCTATTTTCTCTCTTTCTTTACTTTGGCATTCACTCATTCTCTCCCCTACCACCCTGCCCCCAACCCCTCAATACTTTTGCACACTTTCATCAGGTCTTGTTTTCACCCCTGCTGGAGGCAGGGACATGGGAGTTCAGCTAACCCTTAACCCCTCCCCTCTTTCCAAAGGGAGAAAGGCATAAAACACACGTCTCTCTTTCTAACAATTTTTCTCCCCGATTCAATCCACATGTTTCCTAGCTGCAGCTTTTGTTTCTTGAAGCTCATTTGTATCCATGATGCTGACATGTAAGAGCTGCAGGGAAAGGAGCAGACATAAGCTTGCCTCCAACTCATACTACTACTGACCCAGCTGCATGCCCCCACCCCTCTTCTTCCTCTCTAGCAGCCTGGTTGAACAAAATCAGAACTTAAATCATGCTCCTAACTTTCTTCTAAGTGGCTGGTTTGGCCAGCTAACCCCAGGACCAGGCCTCCTTTCTATTCAGCCCCCAGCACCAATTCCTATTCAGCTCAAACCAGGAATGTGTGCCTCTCTCATATCTCAAGTGTGTGTGTGTGTGTGTGTGTGTGTGTGTGTGTGTGTGTGTGTTGAGGGGGAGATGATGGATCAAGATCCATCCCCATCAACTCAACCAGGCTTTGCATTCAGAGCTTGGGAGGAGCCCTGCAAGGAGAGAAGGGGTCCAGAATAACAAGCCACCCCTAACAACACACCCACAAACCCAGGAATGCAGACAATGAAAATGATGGAGAGTATTCTATCCAAGGTGACTATTCTCTTTCCAGAATTTTCCCACCTCAAAAAGAGACTACCTCCTCCATTTTGTGCATCTCCATAGGTGTCTGACTACATGAATGTCTGTTCAAGTTTCTTTGTTTGCTGGACGGTTGGTATCTATAGGTTTTTAGTGTGTGTGTGTGTTGTGTCTTTATAAATGCCTGCTTGCATACATGAACTGTGTCTATGAGTTTTGATGTGTCTGGGTGCATGAATGTGTAAGCATGTGCCGATATGGAGAGGAATCTGTCCTCCTTCGATGTGTCAGTGTCTTTGTGTTTATGTCTGTCTCAGTGTGGGGGATGCTTGTGGGCATGTCTGCCTCAGTAGGTGAGTAGTCTGTTTCAATGTCTGTGATTAGTTTTTGGTGTTTGTGCGTTAATTTCTGTCAGCTCCATTTTTGGGGGGTGGGGGGGCTAGTTCTGCAGTATTAAATCTTCGTCAGACTCAGAACCACAAACAAGAATTCGCTCCCACAAACTGCCCAGTTCTGACTGTGGTCTGGGCTCTTTATTTCTCTTTCCCTCCCCCACTCTCCTGACGAGGGTGCACTAACCTCATTTCTTTCAACCTCTCCCTCATCTCTTAGCCTCCCCCCTGCCAGTTCCAAACAAGCTCACATCAACACTTCCCTGACCCAAAGTGGGGTGTTAATCGTCCCCACCCCCAAATGCCCTCCTCCACATCAAGCCAGCCTGAAACTGCCTTTGGAAATCCCGAGCCTCCAACAGGGCAGGGATTCCAAATCCCTACGAGGAACCCCGAGGCACCTCTCCCTTTCTCCAGAGGAGCAGCCCCAGGCAATCTGGAACCCCAGCTTCGACTGGGTCCCCCAAAGGACGAGGCTGGAGTAGGAGAATTCCCTTAGCAACACCTCCCCAGGCCTGGGTCCCCAGCTTTCTGCGCACCTCCCACTCTCCCAAATCTGAAATCCGAACCTCTTTCCAACCATCCCCTCCGGCAGGACCCAGGCGTTCGGACTCCCGGCCTCAGAGAGTGGAAAGGTAGGTAGGGCTGCCAAAGGCTTGGGAAAAGACTTTGAATGTTCGGGTCTCTCTCTCTCTCTCTCTCTTTTTTTTTTTTTCTTTTTTTTTTTCTTTTTCTTCTTTTTTTTTTTTTTTTTTTTTTTTTTTTTGCTCCGTTCTCCCGCGCAGCGAGAGGAAGCAACTTGGTCAAATTAACCGAAAACTAATTCTTTCCCAGCCCCAGTTGCTCCGCGCCCGCGCCCCAGGGTTCTGCTCCGGGATCTAGTCCCGTTTCATGGCGTCGGGACCCCAGGGCCGCGGGCCGCCGGCCCCCCATTACTCCCAGAGTGGGGGTGCCGTCCTCCAGCCCCGGGGTGGGAGTAGAGTCCTGGGAGGACTGGAGCCCTTCTTACCTTGGGAGAAAGTATCGGAGAGAGTGAGGATCCAGATGAGGAGGCTCAGCATGCTGTCTGCCCGCCCTGCGCCCGCCCGCGGCTGGGCCCGGAGTTGGTGAGGGAGCCAGAGGAGATGGCTGGGGAGGAGGAGCCCGGACCGCCCCCGCCCGCGCCCGCCCCCTGCACACACGTACACACTAGTGCGCACAAACTCACTTCCCTTCCCTCCGCTCTCTTTATCTTTCTTTCCTCCCAGTCCAGTTCTTCCCTCTCTCTCATTCCCTCCCACCCCTCTTTTTATTATTTCTAGCCTCAAGCTTTCTCTCTCTGGGTTTCTTTCAACCCTGCTCTCCCATTCTCTATCTTTCTCCTCTTTTCCTCTCTCCCTCCCTCCTCTTGACGTCTACTCTTCTTCCATGGCCCTCCTCCTCCTTCTCCAACCCACGCGCGCGCGCGCACACCCCCCCTCGCTGGAACGTAGATGGTAAGAGAGCAAAGAATAAAAGGGATTGAGGGCAAAGGCAAAGGGGGTAACAAATGTGACAATCACTGGCAGTGGGACACGAACGACTGGACATTTGCCCACCCGGTCCTCTCTCCCATTTATATTCACAGTCTTGGTACCCGGCTGCTGAACTAGGCAGTGGATTAGGAAGACTGGGCATGGGCTAAGGACAAACCTCTAGCCCAGTTGAGGACAGTGATGGGGAAGGAAGAGTGTGGCAGTACATTTGCGTGTTTGGGAGAGGAGAGGGTGGGCAGGTGGTGTCTCATGGAATCAAGAATTATAAAGTCCCTAACCTGGACAGATGGGTCAGTTGGTTGGAACCCCCTCTCCTGCACCAAAAGGTTGCAGTTTGATTCCTGGTCAGGGTTCATAGCCTAGGTTGCGGGTTTGATCCCTGGTCAGGGCGAGTAGGGGAGGCAATAGAAATCTCTCTCTCCCTCTCTCTAATATCAATAAACATATCCTCTGATGAAGATTTAAAAAGAAAAAGCAAAACCCCCCTTTCTGTGTTTTGTTTTCCTTGGTAATTCTACACTCTAGGTTTCCCAAATTGGGAGTTTTTAATTGACTAACGAATGATGGGGGAAGATTCCTTTCTCCCCCTAGAGAGCTGCAGAATCTGCTTCCTGGATCCTCCTGGAGCCCCTGCCAGGAAGTCTTCCCCACACAGGGAAGCCAGGCTAAGTGTTGGAGTCCTCCACTGGCTCTTGCTGAGAAAGAGATGCAGTTGACTCCTTCCTTCATCCTGGGCATTTACCAATCCAGAAGCAGAAAGTAGCCAACTCCACCCTTTGAAGGGCCAAGGTGAGGACAGCCACAAGAGGATCTCTAAGCAGGAAGGAGTTTGAGATCCTTTGGGGTTGAGAGATCTAGGTACTGGGAAGGGAGACCATTCAGTAAGGGTCTCCTTCTTGGGAACCCAGCTTGGCAACTAGCTCCTCTCACAACCTCTAACCAGATAATTTCTGTTCACAGGGTGCTGGGGGTGCCAGGACGTCTGGATCCTAGGATATGAGTTGAGGAGAAATAACATGAATCGTACAATTTTGGAGTACTGTGTTCATCTAGAGAGGTCTCCACTTGTTTCCTCGCAAATTCTATGTCTCCTGGGTCACTACAGCCAAGATTGCTCCATTTTGGCCCCTGTGAAGCCGCACATTGGCTCTCTGGTGCCCTCTGCTGGTAACAGGCGGCCACACTCTTTCTTCTAGGGATGATCATTCAGGCACCTCCACACACAACTGGAGGATACAGAAACACAGGCAGAAAAACACACAAGCTCATATTCAGAAGCAAATTATGCATAGATCCAGAAATTCCTTCATATACTTAAAAACACATAGGCACAGGAAAACACAGAGCTTAAATATGAGCTAGGTCTGAAGAGCCATACCTAGCCCAGAAAAATAAAAATGTAATCACAAATACATACAACCACACACCAATGTGCATATACATAAGAGATTTTCATTTACTTATTCATTAATCATGAATTCCACAGATATTTCTCTATAGCCTGCTTATGTTTTAGTCACAATTCTAGGTCTTAGAGATACAATAATGAAAAAAATATGTTGACAAAATCCCTCCCTCATAGTGTTTAATTCTGTAGGGGATGAAAAGGCAGTAGAAAAATATAAAATACACTAGGTTGCAGTAAATGTTATGAGACAAATAAAACATGACAAATGAATAAGGAGCTGGAAGGAGGGAGAAATTGCTTTTCTTACAAGTAGTTACAGAAAGTTGTTCCCCTCAAGTAACATTTGAGCAGGCATCTGAAGCAATTGACAATTAAAGGATTCAGGCTTCTGAGTGGAGAATGTAGCAGGTAGGTGATAATAGCAAGTGAAAAGGCCTTGAGATAGTGGTACTCTTGGAGTATCAATGAGACAGCCTTTTCTTTTCACTCTGCATGAAGGTTCATGAAAGGGAGGTGAATGGTGATACTGATAGAGGAAAATGTTAAGAAAAAGTACAGAAGCAAAGAAAATATTGTTTTTTTTTTAAGGAAGTCTATTCGTAAGAAGACCATTCTTTTTTTTTTTAGATTTTATTTATTTATTTTTAGAGAGGGAAGGGAGGGAGAGAGAGAGAGAAACATCAATGTGTGGTTGCTGGGGGCTGTGGCCTGACTGGGAATCGAACCTGCGATGTTTTGGTTCGCAGCCCACACTCAATCCACTGAGCTATGCCAGCCAGGGCTGCAAAGAAAATATTCTTAGCTTAGTGCTTCTTGCCCACCTTCTATCTTCTGGTAGTCACGTTTGATGGTTACTCTCAGTATGGGACTGGGTTATCAAAGCTTTTACTTCTCCTCAGGTCTCTTATCTCGCCTCCAAACCCTGCAACAGAGGAACTAAATTTCTCCAGATTCTTAGAAGCCAAAGCAGTAATCTCACCTCTCTTTTCTGGTCCCTTAATTTTCTGTCCCCCCTCACTTTAATCTCTAATCCTTAACTCAGTTCATAGTGTGAACCCTAAGAAGGCACCTACTAAGAAGGAGTCCTGGTGGCTAACTGGGCTCAAAAACAAACAAAAAATCAACCTAGCAGGCATTTCTACAGAGAGACCTCTCTCACACACAAACTGCACTTGAGGGAGAAGCCTGCACCGAAATGTCTGCCTCTTCTCTGAACTGCCTGTTTGCACTGTGTTCCTGTCATCTGAGCCAGTCCTTATAAAGGAGTTCCTGAAATCCCATTTCAACCAATAGGACTGAGGCTTTCCCCACCCAATCAAAATTGTGCGATCCCAACCAACCATAGCACCTCAATTGTGACCAATCAGGATAGTGTCTTTTGGTTCCATCAGATAACTTCAAGAATTCAAAGCCTTCATTTGCATGAAGAGAGACCAGGGACCAGGAGAGGCAAGTTCTGCCTATGTAAGCCAACTCCCCTCTGGCTCTGGGAGCACACTTTCCCTTTCAACCAAAGACCGAAGACTGTGCTTCCCTGGCTGAGCTGAAATACAGATGTCTCACTGGAGCAGAGTGCAGCAGACCAGTGAAGCACAAAGCAGACTAGCACAGTGCCGAAATGTTTAGCTGGAGAGGCTCCTGGCCCCAGGTCCCCCTGGCCACCTAGTGCTGCCTCACAGCCTTGCTGTTTTCACAGCTGTGCTGCATCACAATTGAACTGCTTTGTAGAGAATAAAGTTTCCTTTTTCATCACACCCAAGTAGGGAATTGGTATTGGTGTTGAACTGAATTGCCAAAGACCTTCAGTGAAAATAGCAAGCAAAGGTCTCCAGAATCCCCTGTATATAAGCCACTCAAAATCCAAGTTTCCAGAGCTTAAGACCCTAACACCAGCTAGTGATCCTCAACACCAGCTGTGAATTGGAATCTCCCAAGGGGCTTTTTAAAATACCAGTGCCCTGGCTTTACTACTAAAGATGAACTGTCCTAGGGTGAAGCCCCAAGCATGAGTGTTTTTTAAACACCTCCCAAGGTATTAATTCTAATGAGTAGCCAGGGTTGAATATCATTGGGCTAGGCAAACTTCTGCTTTCTAGGCATTGTCCTCAACATATCTGCACACCACGAAGGGCTATACCCTCTTCTTTCCATGAGCAGTTCTGCTTATTGCCAATCCTACATCACCCTCCCTTCCTCCAGGGGAGAACTCCAATAAACCTCCTTCAGAATTTGCTACATTCTCATCTCTCTCACATTAATGTTCACAATTTTGTCTATTTAGATGAACTGAGTCTGCTAAAGTGTAATCACATAACTCATCAAACTGGGAGCATCCTGGGGCTCAGTCTCTAATATGATACAGATGTTCCCAAAAGAAAAGCCTATCATCAGACTTGACATACTTCCCCAGCAAAGGATATCTGTTTCCCCTGTCAAACTTGAGGCTCCTTGGAAGAAGGGGCTATGCTCCCATAGTCTGGATCTCTCTGAGGGTAGAAAAGAATTCAGGTACTTCACCCCCACCCCTGCTCCCAATCAGAGGGGCAGTAGAATAATTACAAACAAATACATGGGCCTTAAAACCAGCCCAAGAGGATTCTAATCCAGCTTCTGCCCCTTATTTTTTTTTGGAAATTTACATTTTATTTCATTTTTAAATATTTTATCTCTTTTTAGAAAGAGGGGAAACAAGGGGAAATGGGGGTGAGAGAAGGAGACAAGAATTGATGTGTGAGAGAAATCTATCTCTCAGTACATTCCCCAACTGGGGACCAAACCCACAACTCAGGCATTCGCCCTGCCTGGAAATCACATCGGTGACCTTTTACTTTGCAGGATGACACCCAGCCAACTGAGCCATACTGGTTGGGGCTTACATTTTATTTTTTATTGATTGATTTTAGAGAGAGGAAGGGAGAGAGAGAGAGAAACATTGATTAGTTGTTCCACTTGTTCATGCATTCATTGGTTGATTCTTTTTTAAAAAAAGATTTTATTTACTTATTTTTAGACACAGGGGAAGGGAGGGAGAAAGAGAGGGAAACATCAATGTGTTGTTGACTCTTGCATGTCCCTCACTGGGGACCTGGCCTGCAACCCAGGCATGTTCCCTTCTGCTAATTGAACCGGCAACCCTATGGTTTGCAGGCCAGTGTTCAATCCACTGAGCCACACCAGCCAATGCCATTGGTTGATTCTTGTATGTGCCATAACAGGGACTGAACTCAGAACCTTGGCCTATGGGGATGATGCTCTGAGCAACTGAGCAACCAAGCCAGGGCTTGCCCCTTCTTTCTATGTAACATTAGACAATTTATTACCTAACCTCTCTGAATCCTTGGTTATTCCATCTGAAAACAGGGATGATAATAGTACTTTATGGAGTGGTCATGGAGATTAAGTGGGTTAATGTCCATATAGCCCCAGGAACAGTGTTGGGTGCACAGTGGGTAGTAGATGCTAGCTGTGATTATTTTTGGTTTGGGAGCTCCCCAAAGTAGAGACCTTTCAAATCTTCCTCTTGTGGAATCAATTTTAATTCCCATGTACAGGGCCCTGCCCAGATAGAGGCAGAAAAAAAAAGAAGAAGAAAAACAGCTAAAAATTATATATGGAGTTAAGAGAAATATGAATAATATTTTTTTAACACAAAAGCAAAAAGGTGAAGACATCAGAGAGTGAGCAGTTAGGTAATTTATGACCATCAGCAGGAGAAGACACCCCGAGAGATGGAAATGAATTATTTGTCTCAATGAGGGCTAAGAACAACAGAATAATTCTATAAATTGTTCTCTTTTTCCCTAGAGGGGGCAATAAACTGTGTTCCTGCTGCTTACAAGGGAAAGGCCAAGATACTGATTTGCAGACTGGAAAATAATCCTGACCATAGAGGAAGCCCTGCGTCCCCAAGGGTGAGGGACTGCCAGAGGTCATTGTGCCCTCTCCCTGCTGCAGAGACTGCAATCAGAGCAGTGAGAGATGCATCTGTTCTTTGAAAGTCTTACCAACCAAAGGAGTTTTCCCTCATTTCTTTTCCACTCTTAGGTCTTATAGCCCAGGCAGCAGCATGAATTCCTTCCAGAGATTAGACCTTGGGCTTTCCTGCTATACACCAATCCATTTTTTTTGCTTGTTTTCTGTTTCTTTAATATTCTCAGTGTCCTTGAGATGTATAAGAATAAGACCAGAGACAGAAGACAGCCTAATGGCAACAGGGAGGGACTCAGATCTACACTGTGAGGAGAGGGGAGTAAGGGAAGGAAAAAAGTAGCAGCATTTGAAACCTCTCAATCACTCCCTACTGATCCCTTAGGGGAAAGTGGATCAAGGAGGTCAGACTCCTTGATAGGGTTTGGGTGTCAGAAGATATCTGAGGGAACAGTGCTGCAACTGAGGCAGAATGACTCAAGGCTAAACTCTAGATGGGACTCCTCTTCTACTGAGGAGGAGTGTACAAAATATTTGGGTAGAGATTTGGATAGGCCGAAGCTGTTCCGAAGCACAGGCTTGGAAAAGATGAATTTGCTCAAGACACACTCCCAGGGTGGGTTCCCATGTGCCAGCCTCGCCTGTAAGCAACTGTAATTCATTTCTTACATCCATTTTCAGACCTTCCAGACAAAAGCAATTTCTGCCTACTAGCTCCAACTTGGATAGACAATTTGTGCTAAATGGACCAGTTATCTTTCATTAGGTTTAATGAGGATTTCATTGCCTGAGCTCACAGGAATTGGAAGGATCCTGCTTAAAATGAGCAACCTCGTTCAAGAGACTAGCTCAGAAAAAATAGAGAACAGGGTTAAGGTCCTGGGACCCTGGGCAGGACCACTGAGGTAGGAGTGGGTATGGAGCAAGGGAGACTGAAGAATAGACAAGAAAAAAAACAGAGAAAGAAATATGAACTAATGACTCAAACATTAAGCTTCAGAACTAGATGAGCCCTCAGGCAATGTCTAGTCCATTTACCTCTGAGGTGGTGAAATGATCTGTCAAAGGTCACAAAGCAAGTTATACTTAGAGTAGAATAGGGAGCAAAACCCATGTTTCTTGCCTCTTAGGTCAGGATTTTCCAATATATCTCACTAACATCAACTTTCTTATCCCTGCACCTCAGGCTTGTTCCAAATGCTTTTATCAGCAAAGGCGTCATTATGTCCAAACATCGCTGACCATTATATAGCTCTGGTCTCCTGCAGGTATCAGAAAATCAAGTGAGCTAAGGTGAGAGGCTAAATAGAAGCAGGAAGTATCTTATTTTCCTTTAGCCCTTGGTTTTAGTTTCCCTAGCTTCTACCCCCAAGATTATAGTCTCCTGATCTTTAGCATTCCCCAGTGCTTCCTCAAAGACCTAGAATGACCCATCATTAGACTCTATCATTAGTATCAGGAGGAGGTCACAGGGTTAGGGTTTATGTTTACATCGAAGCTAGAGATGACATTAAGTTTGGCAGCTAAGATTATGGCCTGAAGCTACATTAAAGTCACTACACGTCATGGGTTTAAAGGTGATGATGAATATGGTTCATATAAATGGGAATATAAAGGTTAGGCTTACTTGACCATTGTTATAAAAGGGGCTTTTAACTTAAAGTATAGCCCTTAACAATGTCACTCCAACCCGTATAACCCCAACACAGGCTTGCTAAGGACATGGGTTATGATTAATTAATTAATTAATTAATTAGTAAATTCATCCATTCATCCATCTATTCATCTTACAAACATGTATTAAAAATTTATTTTGTGCCAGGAACTAGACCAAGCACTTGAGACACAGAAGTCCATAGTCTAGTGGGAAAAACCAACGGATCATTACAACTGAGTTGGGAGGTGCAGAGATAGAAAAATGCCCAAGCTTTTAAAGAATGCATAGTAGGAGTTACTGAACTCAGAGGCATCAAGGAAAGTCACCTAGAACTGAGAATTGAAATTATGATCTTTAGTCAAGGTCTAAAGATTAGCCTTAAATAAGACAGTTCCCCTATCCAGGCCTCAGTTTCCTGCCAGCTATGACATCCCTATATCCCTGTGATATTTTTGCCTCTAGTAAGAAGTTGGGGCCATTCTCTCAGGATGTCTGTTGAGAGGTTCCATCATGGCACATAGGCATGTCCTATAAAACTTGCCTGTTTAAGAACTGCTTCTTAAAACTCTTGAGGCCTGTTTCTAGCCAGGATTCCTTTCAAGGTCCAGAGTCAGGGACCCATTTTCTAATTATTTGTATATGATGCGGTAGGTAGGCCTTTCCTGCATGTCGCAGTCACACTCTAGGTCAGTGGTACTCCTTCCTGCTCATACTGGCTTTGCAGCTTCTGTGTCAGGAAATAGGTTAGCCACAGCTGCTAGGCAGGGTCTGGCTACTTTCAGTAGCATTCCCTAAATGGAAAGATAGAGAAAGTTGACAATGTCCCTCCAATGCCTCTATTCCAGCCTTCAACACTCAGCCAGCAATGAAGCCTAGAACCAAGTCCTCCTCCATAAGACCATGGCAGTTTCCCTTCCTCTACCAGCCCTCAGCTGGGGGCCTTTATCTCCCCCATCCCACTCTAAGTCTTTCTCACTTAAAGACCAAATAATTCTAGGGGAGAGCAAACCCTGAGAACAAAGTTGCCCCTGAGGGGGAAAAAATATAGAAAACTAGCTACTTCTTCAGTGGTCATCCTTCAAAAATGGTATCTCCATCCTGGATGGTGTGGCTCAGTGAAGTGACCACTGGCTTGTGCACCAAAAGTTTGCCAGTTGGATTGCCAGTCAGGGCATATGTCTGGGCTGTGTCCTAGGTTCCCTGTAAGGGGTATGTGAGAGGCAACCAATGGCTGTATCTCTCCTGCACTGATGTTTCTCTCACTTTATTTCTACCTCCCTTCCCTTCTCTCTAAAAATCAATAAATAAAAATATTTCTTAAATTTTAAAAAAAGAATGGTACTTCCAGAGAGTAAGATGGTGGTTGCCAGGGGATAGGAAAGGGGTGGCATTAGTCAAAAGGTGCCAAGTTTCAGTTATACAAGTCGAGTAAGTCCTAAAGACCTACTATACAGCATAGTACCTATAGTCAGCAATGCTGTACTGTATACTTAAAAATCTGAAAAAAGGGTAGGTCTTATGTTAAGTGTTCTTTATATTTAAATTTTTACTTATTGATTTTAAAGGTAGATGGAGAGGGGGAGTAAGAGAGAGATCAATTTTTGTTATTCCACTTATTTATACATTCATTGGTTGATACTTGTGTGCACCCTGACCAGGGATCAAACCTGCAACATCGGCATATCCGAACGATGCTCTGACAAAATGAACTACCCGGCTAGGCATGCTAAGTGCTCTTATCACAAAATAAAATAATAATAAAGGGGCAGGAGAAAACTTGGCAGTGATGGATATGTTTATGGCATAGAGTATAGTGATAGTTTATTTTATGGATATATTCTTATCTCCAAGCTCATCAATTTATATACACATGAACAGCTTTTTGTTTGCCAATCATAAATAATGTGGTTACAAAAAAAAGAATGTCACAAACCTCCATCCTGTTGTTCAAACCAGAAACCTACCACTCTGTACTTGATGGCTCTTTCTTCCTCCTGATTTGCGATAGGAGTCTCCAATTCCTGTTGTTTTTTTCCAAGGTAGTGGTCCATATCCTTCTATCTCCACTGTCACCACTCTATGTCTTCTCCTGCCTTGACCATAAGCTATAGCCTCTGGGTGTCTGCTCATGCCCCTTCCTCAGTTTTGTTGTTTGCAACACCAGTAGTCTTCCTCAGATTTGACCACCTCGGTCTCTGGCTTAAAATTCACTGGGAGGGATGTGTCTTTCCTCCCAGTCTCACTGTTCTCCACTATCACTCTTGCCCCTTATACTCCAGCTCTGTAAGCTTCTCTCCATTTTCGAAGCTGGCCCCCTATCTCTCATCATTGGGGCTTCCACATAGCTTATTTCCTTGACTGCAATATTCTTTTGCACTCAGGGCCCTACCCCTACTTCATCCTCTAGGCAAAGTCTTACTGATCCCTCAGACCTCACACTGAATGTCACGTCTTCATGGAAGCCTCTTGAATTCCTCCAAACAGGTGAGATCACCTTGTTAACATCCTCAAACACTCACTACTTCTATTGGCAACACTAATCACATTTGTAATTAGTTATTCAATGTCTGCTTCTCTTGTTACATGGTAAGCCCTGTACAAGTGAAAATTATGTCAGTATTGATCACTGCTTTCACTTATAGTGCCTTGAATATAGTAGCATCTTAGGACAAAAAAAAAGAGAGAGAGAGAGATTTTCCCTATTCTGAGTTCTACAAATAATTTCCTGTAGTAGAGAAAGAGTTAAGTTTCATTTTATAGAGCACAGAACAAAAGGGCTAGCAATAAAACTACAGGAAGAACTTCCCCACTAATTAGACATTTGGTAAGTTCCAGAAAATCATCTTTCCAAGGTGCTGGAAAAACAAAAATGGCATGATTGTGCATGGAGGAGAAATATATTACCTCGAATGTGAAAAAAGAATAATGCAAAAAAAAAAAAACAGTGAACAAAACTATAAATACAGCCAAATGTCAGGTGACATCACCTGAGCACAGTGTGATAATTCATGGCCAAGCCACATGGCTCTAAAGTACATTTATAATAGTATAACTCACTACTACTTATCCCTGCTCACCAGCTCCTCTCATTCCACTGTCCCTATGGTGGCCAAATGTCTTGTTCTTCTGATGAAACGGAATGGCAGGGTCAGGCCCTACATGGATGCTCTGATGAATGGAGCTATTTCTCAAAAAATATTCATTACGAACTTGCCATGGGTCCTAGCCAAGTAGCTCAGTCAATTAAATCATAATCCTGATATGCCAAGATTGCGACAGGAACACACACAAGCAACAACCAATAAATATTCATAAATAAGTGGAATGTACAAATTCTCTCTTTCCCTCTCTAAAATCAGTAAATCAAAAAAAAATTAAACTTTCTATGGTTTCCCATCTCCTAGTGCATTATGAACACTTAAGCTAGGAATTGAAGTCATGTCCTCGCTCTGTAGCCTTGACTTACATTTGGGCTTCAGGAACAGCTTTATTGCTTTCCAGCTTTATTCACCTATACTACATGGTCCTGTATCTCCAGCCTATTAATGTTTCCCCAAATAGTTCCTAGGTTTTTCCTCCATTGTGCCTTTGCTCATGTTTTCCCTTCAATGTGGTGTTTTTGGTTTTGTTTTCACCATAAATCTCCAGTCAAAAGTCCTCCTTCAAGGACCAAGTGAGATGTAAAATTTTCACTGAACTTCCTGGTGCACCCTTGCCACTGGCTCTCCACTCTCCACTCCTGAAGCCACCTGTTCTACTACTATAGGCATGTGTGCAGATGTGTCTTGTCTGCTTCTGCTTCTTAAACTGTGAGTACATTTTCCACACATTAATTTCCCCCTCTGGGTTTTCTCAGGACCTGCTACATGGGAAATTAGGTAATTATTTTTTTCAATCAAATATCCCTTCTGTGAACTCACCCTCCTTGAGCATATGCACATGTCCAACACTGTGCTAGAAATTGTACCAGCATTATTTTCCATCCTCACAATGACAAGGTAGGTGTCACTGTCCCTACTTCTGTGCAGGGTAATTGAAGCAGAGAGAGTTTAAGTAGCCGGGTTTCTATCTAATATTCCAGGATTTGCATTCTCTTCTCAAGGGCACTGCACACAACCAGCCAATAAATAGCTTGACTCTTCACAACTGGTTCCAGTGTAGCTCACTCAGGTTCTGGGGTTATCAAAGTAGAGTTTTCTGAGGAGATATATCAGAGAATCACTGATCCGAAAGAGAAGCACTGGGCTCTGTCTGTGTTCTGGAGGCCTTGTCCTTTCCTGCCTTATTCACATGAGAAAAGAAAACTCAGAGCCAGCAAGGGAGACTGTGAGATATAGTCACCTGGCAGCTGCTCACTCCTCACAATATTGCCTCTTCTTTCCGTTCTCTCCTCCTCTGCTTCTGGATCTTCTTGGGTGATTTTACTGCCACTTCCATTTAGTCTGAATGGAAAGAGAAACCAAGATGGATTGAGAGTCTTCCTCTCACAAACAATTCATCAAATGCTTACTTCAGAGAAAGTAAGAAATAGAGATTATACAAGGTGGGTGGGGTTAATAGTGCTGGTGTAGTTCAGCTAGATTGAGGTCTGAGTCAAGGTCTCCTACAAGCAGAGGTTGGAAAGTAGGGGCAGATGATGGTGGAGGAAGCAAGCCAGTGGAAATCAGAAAAAGTATTTTTCTTTTCAGTTCAACCTCAGCTAAGTCACCAGCATGTGGTTTAAAACACTGATTAAAATCCAAAATATTTCCCAAGTAATTTTGTTGAAAAATTGCTTTTGATATTGTTAATATTTATATATATTTATTATTTTATTTTATTTTATTGTTGTTCAATTGCAGTTGTCCCAATTCTCTCTCCATTGCTCTCCCCTGCCTTGCCCACCCCCTACCCTCAGTCAGTCCCCACCCTGCTGTCCATTACCATGTGTCCTTTATACATATTCCTTGACTAGACCCTTCCTCTTCTTTCCTCTGTTACCCACTCCTGCCTCCCCTCTGGTCACTGTCAGTTCATTACTTATTACCGTGTCTCTGGTTCTAGTTTGCTCACTTGTGTGTTTTGTTGATTGCCAACACTTGGGTATTGTAAATTGCACTGCTATGAACATTAGGGTGCATAAATTCTTTTGAATTGGTGTTTCTGGATTCTTAGGGTATACTCAAACTTTGTCATTTTAACTATGATCTGTCTTGCAGTGGACCTCTTTGTATCCATCTTGTTTGGGACTCTCTGTGCTTCCGGGACTTGCTTGTCTATTTCCTTCATCAAATTAGGGAAATTTTCTTTCATTATTTTTTCAAATAGATTTCCAATTTCTTGCTCATTCTCTTCTACTTCTGGCACCCTTATGACGCAAATGTTGGAATGCTTGAAGATGACTGCTTATAGTATCCTCGTGTTCTTATATTCTTTTCTCTTCTTGTCTGATTGGTTGGTTTTTTTGTTTTTGGTTTTTTTGCTTCCTTATGATTCATCTCAATGATCTGATACTCAGCTTCATTACTCTACTCTTCTTTCCTTGTAAATTGGTCTGTATTTCAAATACTGTATCCTGTGTTTCTCACTGAGTCTTTTTAAGTATATTTTATTGATTATGCTATTATAGTTGTCTTATTTTTTCTCCCCTTTATCACCCACCACCCTGTACCCCCTTCCTTTCAGCATTCCCTCCCCACTTATTTCATATCCATGGGTCATACATATTAAGTTCTTTGGCTTCCCCATTTCCTATACTATTCTTAATCTCCCTTTGTCTATTTTATACATACCAATTACATTTCTTATTTTCTGTAACTTTTCTCCCATTCTCCCCTCTTCCCACTGATATCCCTACATGTGACCTCCATTTCTGTGATTCTGTTGCTCTTCTAGCTTTTTGCTTAGCTTGTTTTTGTTTTTGATTTGTTAGGCCCAGTTTTTGATATTGTGAGTTTGTTGTCATTTTATTGTTCATAGTTTGATCTTTTTTTTCTTAGATAAACCCCTTTAACATCTTATATAATAAGGGTTTGGTGATTATTAACTCCTTAAACTTTAACTCAGGTGAGAATTTTATTTGCCCTTCCATTCTAAATTATAGCTTTGCTGAGTAGAATAATCTTGGGTGGAGGTCCTTGTCTTTCATGACTTCAAACGCTTCTTTCCAACCCCCTCTTGCCTATAAGATTTCTTTTGAGAAATCTGCTGGTAGTCTTATGGGAACTCCTTTGTAGGTCATTTTGTTTTTCTTTGCTGCTTTTAAGAATCTCTCATTATCTTTAATCTTGGGTAATTTAATTACAATGTGTCTTGGCATGTTCCTCTTTGGGTCTAATTTTTTTGGGATTCTCTGATCTTCCTGGACTTGTATGTTTATTTTCTTCACCACATTAGGGGATTTTTCTTTCATTATTTTTTTCAAATAAGTTTTTGATTTTTTGCTCTTTCTCTTCTTATTCTGATACCCCTATGATTCAGATGTTGGAACTTTTAAAGTTGTCCCAGAGGTTCCTAGGACTCTCCTCATTTGTTTATGTTCTTTTTTCTTCATTCTGTTCCAGTTGGATGTTTATTTCTTCCTTCTGTTCTAAATTGTTGATTTGAGTCCCAGTTTCCTTCTCTTCACTGTTGGTTCTCTGTATATTTTTATTTATTTCACTTTGTATAGCCTTCACTTCTTCCTTTATTTTGTTGCCATTCTCAATAATTTCTCTTAGCATACTGCTTACCATTGTTTTGAAATCTGCATCTCATAGATTGTCTATCTTCTCATCATTTAGTTCTTTTTCTGGAGTTTTGATCTGTTCTTTCATTTGGACCATATTTCTTTGTCTCAGCACACCTATTATGTTGTAAGGGGCAGAGCATTAGGTATTTGCCGGGGCAGGGCAACCCACTCTGCTGCATTGTGATGCTGTATGTGGGGAAGGAGTCAACAAGGGAACAGTGCCACTTGCTTGGCTATCACTCAGCTTTCAGTCACTTCTCCCAGTACCCACAAGTGAAATGTACCTTTCTGGTGCTGATTCCCTAGTGGGTGGGCTTGTGTACATTCTAGGACCCCATGGGCCCCTTCAACAGACTCTCCTGTGAGACTGGCAGTTTCTCTTGCTGCCACAACCCCCACAGGTTTTTATAGCTAAAGGCTTTGAGGTCTTTTATTCCCACTCTGGAACCCTGGGTGCATGGGCTATCTCACTCCCCAATTATTCCTCTCAGTTTATCTGCACATAAATGTAGGGCTACCTGGTCCAAGAGCTGCTGCCTTGCTGCACACCCTCTCTGACTTGGCTTCCCATCTCTACTTCTCCTACCAGTCTGGATGAATGTTTCTTTAACTTCTTGGTTGTCTGACTTCCATAAAGCTAAATATACTGGCAGTTCTGGTTGTTGTTTTTTTTTTTTTTTAATTGGTTGTTATCCTTCTTTTGGTTGTGTGAAGAATCAAAGCATATCTACCTATGCCCCCATCTTGACTGGAAGCATGACTAAATCTTTTCCTTGCTGTTGAGGTCCTCCCTAGGTTCCTTGAGCATCCTTATAACCAGTGTTTTGAACTCTGCATCTGATGAAGAGGATACCAGCCAGCAGTATCCATCTCTGCTGAGGATACTCATTGAAACACGAGAAAAACATACACAGAGACAACCAGGTCCTGTGGGGGAATAGAGACAGCAGGGCCACTCTCTCTCCTGGAGAGCACCCCATTTCCATTCCCAAACAGATTTTTATTAAGAATGCAGACTCAGTTTGTGGATTCACAGTCTGGCAGATAATATCAAAAGAAATAGGTGATTTACAAAGGTGCTGACAGAACTCCCGCTGTGATTCTGGGCAGAGATTGGAGTTTATCATTTGAAAGGATTACAGGGCCCAAAGGGCTGTTTTTTATTTCCTGTCTGTGCCTTTAAATTCCAAGTTAATAACATCCTCCAGCAAACAGATCTCACAGGATCTTGCATATTCTATATCCCAGGCCTGATTACCCCGGGAGTCTACCATCTCTGGTCTGGGCTGCACCCCTTAGCTATTTCCACAGGCCTGAGTTGGGCAGGAGACAAAGGCAGCTAGGAGACTTGGATTTCTCACATCTAAAAACAAAGACTCAGGCTTTGACAAAGCTGAGGAGGCAGGGGTTGATGTCGATCACTCCTTCATTTCCACAGCCCCGTAAGTCTCTTCCCTGAGGCCTCCTCATGATCATGCCTGTCTTAGGTGATTCCCTCCATGGGAAATCTTACCCATCATTGGCTAACTGATCAAGCTAGGAGGCCAGGCACTGAACAGGCAGCGTTCATGCCAGGGAAATAAGTTTTGTCTCCTTAGTGGCTCCTGGTCCAGAGGTCTCTCGCTCAGCCTAAGTCACGGGGGGTTACAGCTTCCTGAGACCAGGCAGGGCTGTCCCCAACAATCTGATAGACTGTTTATTGCCATTTTGTTTAGTTATTTTTCTTGAGTTTTGATCTGTTCTTTCATTTAGGCCATGTTTATTTGTCTCTTCATTTTGGCAGCCTCCCTGCATTTGTTTCTATGTATTAGGTAGAGCTGCTATGAATTTCTCTCTTTGTATTGTAGCCTAATATTGTAGGTGTTCTGTAAGGTTCAGTGGCACAGACTCCCTTATCACTCAAGCTGAGTACTTAAGGTGTGTCCTTTGTGTGCACTGAATACAACCTCTTCTTGTAGTTTCACCTTGGTTGCTCTTAGCAGATTAATGGAAGGGATTCACCCCGGCCAGTGCATTACAAAGAATGGCTGTGATCACTGACCACCAAACTCTGCCCTTTGTGGAGAATCAGCTGTGCCAGGGCATGATGGTGGTGGTCCAAAACATGGTCTGTAGCTGTATACTGGGTGTTCAGGCCCTGGAGTTTCCTGGGTAGTATAGGCCAAAGTGAGCCCCACATGTGTATGTACTGGGGTCACCTTATCTGAGCTGTTTAGCAATAAGATTACTAAATACTTGATTACAGACATTTCAGTTTCTCCCTGTATTCCCCAGTTCCTTTCAAGCTGATACCCTGGTGCTGGAGTCCAGAGAGAGTGAGTCTGAATAAGTCCATATGTGGGTTCTTAAAGGGTAACTCCTTGGGACTACAACAGTTTCTTCTACCAGCTCAATCCCCACTGGTTTTTCAGCTAGAAATTATGGGGACTTATCTTCTTAGTACTGGAACCCTGGGCTGGGGGCCCTTGTGTGAAATCCCTCCTAATTTTTTTTAACATTTAAAAAAAATTTGTGTGTGTGTGTGTGTTCATATCTTTATTTTATTTTTTTATTGATTATGCTGTTACAGTTGTCCCATTTCCCCCTTCACTCCCCTCCACCCGCCCACCCCCTCCCACCCACATTCCCCCCCTTTAGTTCATGTCCATGTGTCATAAATTCTTTAGCTTCTACATTTCCCATACTATTCTTTCCCTCCCCCTATCTATTTTCTACCTATTGTCTATGCTACTTATTCTCTATATCTTTTCCTTGCCCGCCCTGGCCCTCCAGCCACTGCCTTGCTGTGAGTCTTCTCTGCCTTGTTGCCTCTCTCCACCCCTCCTACTGTCCTGGACGAATATGTCTTTTTAAATCCTTGGTTGTTGGACTTCCATACAGTTCAGTTTACTGTCAGTTTTGGTTGTTTTTTGTTTTTAAATTTTTGTTGTCCTTCTTTCGATTGGGCAAAGAGACAGTGTATCTACCTATGCCTCCATCTTGGCCAGAAGTCTCCCCTACTCCTTCTAATGCATCCTTGTGTGTGGATCTCTCAAGAATTTTTGAGTGTTAAGCAGAGAGACTTTTGATAAATTAAAGTTGTTCTTACAAATGTAAGGGGATATACAAAGGGGCATTCTCACTCTGCCATACTGCTGATGTTTCAAAGATTTTTTTAAAGTACATTTTAGAAACTTGTAGGGTCAATTACTTGATGGAACAGGTGATTTCTTCCTTTCCTTAAGTTTGCACATCCAAAC
The DNA here is from genome assembly GCA_004024845.1 of Tonatia bakeri. Taxonomy (NCBI): domain Eukaryota; kingdom Metazoa; phylum Chordata; class Mammalia; order Chiroptera; family Phyllostomidae; genus Tonatia; species Tonatia bakeri. The sequence continues at coordinate 21,408 of PVIA01006066.1, read as the reverse complement.
ACAATTAAGGTACTCAGCACAGTAAATGGCCTTTTGAATCAGTATTCTTCTTTGAAGGCAATTTTACTTAAAAAAATACACACACACTATGGAGAGATTTTCTATACCGATGAAAACCTCTGTCAACATTGTATTGTTAAATTCAATAAACACTTGAATGGGAGTAAGGGGGTGGAAACTGTACTTGAACATTCAATTAAATAAAAAAGAGAGAGAAAAAAAATTCAATAAACAGCATAAAATCACATGTAATTTACAGCACAATAAACTTAAAAATACACAATTTGAGAATATTTACAAATTCATAAATTTTTAAAATTGTTCAATTACAGTTGTCCCAACTTTTCACCCATTGCTCTCCCCTGATCTGCTTATACCCTGCTACCTCAGTCAATCCTTACCCTGTTGTCCATTACCATGGGCTCATTATACATGGTCCTTGACTAGAACCTTCTCCTTCTTTCTCCCATTATCCCTCTCCACCCTCTACTCTGTTCACTGTCAATTTGTTCTTTACTTTCATGTCTCTGGTTCTATTATACTCATTTGTTTGGTTGATTAGATTCCACTTATAGGTGAGATCATATTGTATTTGTCTTTTGCTGCCTGGCTTATTTTGTTTAGTATAATACTCTCCAGTTTCATCCATGCTGTCAGGAAGGGTAGGAGCTCCTTCTTTCGTTCTGCTGCATAGTATTCCATTGTGTAAATATACCACAGTTTTTTGATCAACTCATTTACTGATGGGCACTTAGGCTGTTTCCAGCACTTGGTTGTTGTAAATAGTGCTGCTCTGAACATTGGGGTGCACAGTTTCTTTTGAATTGATGCTTCAGGATCTGCAGGGTACATTCCCAGCAGTGGGACTGCTGGATCAAAAGACAGTTTCATTTCTTATTTTCTGAGCAAATTCCGTACTGTTTTCCATAGTGGCTGCACCAGTCTGCATTCCACCATTCCCACCAACAGTGCACCAGGATTCCCTTTTTCTAACATTCTTGCCACCACTTTTTTTTTTTTTTATGATGGACATTCTGACTGGTGTAAAGTGGTATCTCACTGTGTTCATAAATATTTTTTGAAGTATCAGAATATAAATTTCAGTTACTTGTACTACAGTTTTGGCTGATTTTTATTTCCTGTTTTGTATACCATTCTTTTAATTTTTTTCAAATTCTAAGTATAATTTTTTAAGAACTTAAAAAGATTTTATTTATATTTAGAGAGAAGGGAGGGAGAATGAGGAGAGAAGCATCAATGTGTGGTTGCCTTTCATGTACCCCCTACTGGGCACCTGACCCACAGCCCAGACATGTGCTCTGACTGGGAATCAAATCAGTGACTCTTTAGTTCACAGGCTGGCATTCAATCCACTGAGCCACACCAGCCAGGGCCCAAGAATAATTTTATTAATATTTAAATAAAGTATACAAAAATACCAAAAAATGTGCAAAACCAAAATTTTGTAAAGACTATATTTAATGTGATGGGTATGCTTGCCTTTTCATTAGTTCAGTCCAGTCAGGGTCACATGAAGATAAAGCTACACACATGTCAGAGGCTCTGTTAAACCTATTTTCTTTTTTATTTATTTTTATTTTTTTAATTAAAAAAGTTTGAATTGTTGCTTAAGTACAGTTATCTCCTTTTTGTAATGTATTTTATATTGTAATTTAAGAAAATATTTCAAAAATAAATTTTTGTCTTCACTTAAAGGACATTTTTTTTCATTATTTTTATAGTGAAGAGAGGAGGGAGTGAAAGAGAAAGAAACATCAATGCCAAGAGAAAACCATTGCTTGGTTGGCTCCCATACACACCAGATTCAGGAATTCCAGGTCCCCAGATTGTGGATCAAACCCACAACCTTGGAATGTGCCCTGACCTGTAATAAAACCTGCAATATTTCAGGTATAGGACAATGCTCCAACCAACTGAGACATACTGGCCAGGGCTAAAATAATTTTTTAAAACCTAATTTCTTCCCAAGTTACTTATACATTAATTAAATATCCACATTCTCTTTTATATGCTTACATTTCTCCCAGTTTGGGGGCCAATCTCATTTGTTTCTTGCTTGTGCCATCTCAGAAACCACTATATATGTTCAAAGAGACAGTTCTGGGACTACTGGAGGTTGGGCTTGGGCAGGGACCAAGTTTTCAAGAGGAAAAATTTTACCAACTCAGCATCTTTTGGAGTTGGATTTTACCCCAAATGTAGACACAGTGAAAGCTTTGGCTCAGAAAAGCAGTTTAGGGTTCTTCTGAAGGGATTAGGAATCCACAGGTAAAATGCAAATGATCACCTGCTGCTGTCACACCAACCAGGCCTGCGAGGCCAGAAAAGGAGAAAATCTAAGGTCTGCTAGTTCCTAATCTCCAAGTCTTCAAAAAGAGCTAAGCAATAAGACTGTAGAGCAAAAGAAAATGGCAATAAGGGAGAAGAAGCCTGGGAAGTGTCTGCCAGAAAAGTAAAGCCCAAAATATGGTAGAAGGGCAAGACCATTCTCCAGGCCCACTGGCCTCATAGAGACCATCCCAAATCTGCAACCTGGAGTGGGCTTTTAGTAGTTCTTTGCAGACTCTGTTGTTTACAAAAGATCTGTATGAATGCTAAGTATATATCTTTTTTTCAACTCTGTGAGGAAATTTGATCAATTATTATCCGTGACAATACTTTTCTGACAAAGGTAATGAGTTCCAGAGAAGTTTGCTGTTTATATGGTTGATAAGTGGTGGAGGTAGGCCTCAAGATCTGCACAGTTTACTCCAAATGTTTGAACCTTTCCAGTGCCCAATGATGATTTCATTACCATGATTAAACCACAGATCTTTACATGTTACTAAAAATGGGCATTGATCTAGTGGTTTAAAAGACCCTTCTTATCACTGACCTTTGAAAGACTGTTTTTACATTCCTGGAACATGGGATTGGGATGCTCCAGCAGAGGCTTGGGCCAAAGCTGTAGAAACTGCTTCCACCTAGTCACAGCTCTTTGGAGGATTTGTGATAGGCAATGAGATGTTTTTATTTTACATGAATCCTCAGGGAGCTCTGTTTCTACAGTTTGTGGTTTAGAGTCTTTCTAACATGTTTCTCACACTCCAACCCCTATCCCATTAGCATTTAAAGAAGGAAAAGCATTTTAATTTTTAGCACTCAGCAATGCTCCTATTTTTGGATTCATATTGATGAGCAGATTTTTTTATAGAAAAAAAGAACTCATAAGAGTTCATGAAATTTTTGAACAATGAAGCACAGTCACCTGGATTTTAAAAATATTTTAATTTTTAAATTATAGCTGACATTTAACATTATATTAGTTTTAGGTGTACAGCATGGTAATTAGACATTTATAAAACTTATGAAGTGATCCCCTCAATAAGTCTAGTAGCCAGCTGGCAACATACATCTTTAATACAATATTATTGACTGTATATTTCCTATGCTATATTTTACATTCCCATGATTATTTTTCAACTGCTAATTTATACTTTTTAATTCCTTTACCTTTTCCACACAGTGCCCCAACCCTCTCCCATTTGGTGACCATAATTTTGTTCTCTTTATCTGAGTTTGTTTCTGTTTTGTTTGTTTATTTTGCTTTTTAGATTTCACATACAAGTGAAATGGTATATATAATTTCTCTCTCTGACTGATATCACTTAGCACTACCCTCTAGATCCATACATGTTGCTGCAAATGGTAAAATTTCATTCTTTTATATAGCCAAGTAATATTCCATTCTGTATATATAAATATAGATGTGTATATATTCCAAGTATTCTTTATCCAGTTTACTATTGATGGACACAGGTTGCTTCCATATCTTGGCTACCATAAATAATACTGCAGTGAACATAAGGATGCATATAACTTTCCAAATTAGTATTTTGGATTTTTTTTGATAAATGCCCAAAATGGAATTGCTCATTCATAAAGTATTATAGTTCTATTTTAAGTTATTTGAGGAAACTTCACTGTTTTTCATAGTGTCTGCACAACTTTGAAATTCCACCAACAGTGCATGCAAGTCCCCCTTTTCTTACACTCTTGTCAACACTTGTTTGTTAATTTGTTGATGATAGACATTCTAACAAGTGTGAAGTGATATCTTATTGTGGTTTTAACTTGCATTTCTCTGATAATTAGTGATATTGAGCATCTTTTCATATGTCTATCGACCACCTTTATGCACTATTTGGAGAAATGTCTATTCAGACCATCTGCCAATTTTTAATTGGATATTTTTGTGTGTCAGGTATTAAGTCCTTTATGTATTTTGAGTATTAACCCCTTATTCAATTTATTATTGGTGAATATCTTCTCCTGTTAGGTAGGTTGTCTTTTCATTTTGTTGGTGGTTTTCTCTTTAACTGTGAAAAACTCTTTAGCTTACTGTAGTCCCATTTATTTATTTTTTCTTCTGTTTACCTTGCCCAAGGAATTTATATAATAAAAACAAAGAGAAATACCAAAGAATTTACTGTTTATATTTTCTTCTAGGAGTTTTGTGGTTTTGAGTCTTACCTTTAAGCCTTTGATCTATTTTGAGTTTATTCTTGTATGTGGCGTAAGAAGGTAGTCTAGTTTTATTTTCTTTGCATGCAAATGTGAAATTTCTCTAACACTATTCATTGAAAAGACTGTCTTTACCCCATTGTACATGTTTGCCTCTTTTTCCATAAGCATGTTTGTTTTTGCAATGGGGTTCTTTTCCATTGACCTATGTTTCTATTTTTATGTCAATAGTATGCTGTTTTGATTACTATATTTCTTATAGTATTGTTTGATATAAAGAAGTATGATACCTCCAACATTGTTCTTTTTTCTCAAAATTAGTGTGCAGTGTGACCTGAATGAAAACCACTAAAGTATTGTAACTCTATAGTTTCTTAATTATTTTTGGCATCATTACCCAGTTCATGGTCATAAAAATATCAGTGTTTTGTCTTTTGAAATGGCAGGTATGGGCTAATAAGAGAATGGTTTGGTAGCATTTTATTATGACCATGAACTAACCTAATAAAAGGTGCTGTCCTGATTCCATTCTAACGTAGGATGGGCGTTTCTTAAGAAAAAAGAAGCAGTGGTGTATCATAAAGTGAATTGGACATGGAAGCAGAGAGAAGAGCCACAGAGCTGGGTTAGCCCATTCTTCTTCCCAAGCCCTTGCCATTACCCACCTTCACATGCTGCACCTGCATCCTCATCATGCCCACAGTCAAAGGTTTCAACCTGCTCGCATTCAGCCAGTGTGTCTTCAGTCCCATTGCACATGGCTACCTGAATAAACACAGGTTGGTCCTCTTCGGCCACAGGTGGATATAACATTCCTGCAGGTGTATGCTTGGCTGCTCCACAGCCCAGCTCCCGGCACACCACAGTCACCTCATTCATGTCCCAGCCATCATCACACACAGTGCCCCAGTGACCATTCTTTTCCACCTCCACTCTCCCTTCACAGCGGTGAAGACCATTCATCAAGCGGATTTTGATTGGGGGCTCTGCAAACAGAAAGGGTCAAACAACATTCAGAAATGTACTGTCATGGGAGCTCCCACAGATAAGAGAGAGTGTTTAATTGTGGCCATGGTGGGAGCATGATTATGAGGGACTTGCCGAAGTAGGGAATTATAGAGTTTGGGCTCTGTCCCACTCCATTATCATCTCTTAGAATCTTCCCATGCTACCTAAGACTCCCTTTCAAAGACATCTGGGATTTTCTGATAATGAACAAATGTGGGACATATAAGTTTATGGTTTGATTCTCATGAGTTCAAAAATATCTTAGAAAAAGAATTCTAGAACTAGATCTTTCCTAGAAATGGAGACTGAAACCTAGACTAGAAAAAGACTTTAGGTCAAATCAATCACTCATTTTCTTTTTGAAAACTGCAACATACACTGTAGATCACTTCATCAATCAAAAGTTCATTTTATCTGTAGAGGGAGGAGTATGAAGACATTATACAGGCTAGTTAATAACCAATCTCTCCCTGTTTGTTTGTTTGTTTGTTTGAAGCTGGAATTATTTCTAAAAAACTCTATTCTTCAGAATTTCTAGCAGAAAGGAGATATGTAATTCCAGAGCTGTCATCTGTGGCCAGCTTTATTTGTCTGATAATTAAGCAAATGAGGAAATTCAGAGTAAAGGAAGGCAAAGACAGAACAATTGGATCCAGTTACACATTAAATCATAGTCATTTCTGAACCTTCTTACCAATTTCACTTATTTTTTGGCCCAGGCCAGTTTGTATTGAAATCTGTGATTTGCTACCAAATGGTCTATCTTACACAAAAAATTACCAAGTTCATGACAAAACTCCTGCAAGAATGTAAATGTTGAATAATCATAGGTAATAATGTGAATATGATTTTCAAAAAATAATAGATTGAAAAGATAAAGCAAAGGCAAGACTCTATAGATGCATAATAAATCAAGCAACTAGCTTAATTCAACAGAAAATTAATAATAAGCTGGGCATATCTTAAACAGAAAACATCAAATTCTTTTCAAATTCCATACATGGAATTTATAGAGATGTTATCTGTGTATTAGGCCACAAATGAATTTTCAGTAAGTTTCTATCAGGAAAATTTATGCAGGCCACATTTGTTGATAAAGTTTAACCAAAAGTATAATTTTAAAATGTATGAGAAATTAATAAAATAAAGGATAAAAATAAAATTTATTTAGAAGAAATTAGTGGAGAGTGACCAGAGGAGAGAGAAGAGGGATTTCAGGGGAGAGGAGGAGGGGTTCATAGGATTAAAGTTAAAGGACACATGGATAAAAGATAGGGGGAGGGTGGTAATGGGAGGGAGGTGGGGGGGGTGGGAGGGCTTGATTGGGTGGGAGGTAGGGGGATGGGAGGACTTGAATGGGAGTAAGGGGGTGAAAACTGTACTTGAACATTCATTTAAATAGGAAATCTTATTAAGAAATTCTAAGAGATCATACAACCAAATTAGAAAATATAAAGAGATCATCATCACAGATATAAAAGCTATTTAAAATTTAGGTAATAATACAGTGGTCAACATTATGTGATAAGTTCAAAAATCTAGATAAAAGACCCCAATTTTGGGGTGAAAGCATCCAGGTTATTTTTAAAAGGGTAAAAATTTTGAAAAGACTAAGGAAAAATGTTTGAAAGTGGAAGTAAAAATCTACCTGACTCAGACAGTTATTTGCCTAGTTCCAAAGACTTTTAAAGTTGTGGATAATTCCAATATTGTTTTAAAATGCTGCAAAGGACAGAAAGCTCCTCAAATCATTCTTATGAGAATAATCTGTCTTTGAAACCAAAACTAAATGAGTACATAAATAAGGACACAACATTTTTAAGTAAAATATTAGCAAGTTGTTTGTCCTACCTATGATGACATGATAACTAAGAAGGATTTATACCAGAAATCCAATGACTATTTCTTATTAGAAAACATCTAAATGTACTGTATAATAATAAATTTTAAAAATATTCTATAACCATCATGATATATTAAAATAGTAGCAAAGAGTAAAGTTTCTTGATTTTGGTAGCCCTAGACTAAAGTTCCATTTTTGTGTGACCTATTAGCTGTGTGACCTCAGACAAGTGACTTAGACATAATTTTATTTATTAGTAAAAGGAGAGTTTCTATGGAGATTAAATAAGATAATCCTTGTACATTTTTTAATTCCAGAACCTGGTTTGTTCATGGTTTTTCCACTTTTCCCTTAAATATTTATGAGGCTTAGTTGTATCTACTTATTCACTGTGAGCACTGAATATGGAAGGATCATTTCATATTTTTCTCAGTGGTGTTTCCCTCCTCCCTCAGGAGTGTATCCTTGCCTCACTTATCTCACTCCTGAAGCTGACTTATCCCAGCACAGTGCCCTACAAATAGTGTCTGTTGTTCACAGATACCTGATGATATAAAGTAAAAGGGAAATAAAAAGGGAAGTTGTGGACCAGTGATGCTGTTGTTAAGACCAATAGAAAGGCAAGCCTGAGAGAGTAGAGAGACTCTTTAGTTGAACTATGATTCCCTGAAGGACAGGGAAACTCAGTGAAAAGAACAAACAAGCTATTACTTGACATAACTTCAACTGGTCCACTGAAAGATTTTGGACATGTCCTACCTGTGATGTTGAGTACCACCATCTCACTGCGTTGGGCCACCAGGCCATTGTTTGCCTCACAGAAGTAGTTCCCATTATGCTTTGCTGTCAGAGATAGATTGAAGGACACTCCTCCTCCAGAAGGCACTGAGATGTTCCCAAGAGAGATATTTTCATGATAAAATGAATATAGAACAGGAGGAGATGCTCTCTTGTCTTCACAGTGAAGCTCCACCATGTCCCCAATAAAGATCTGGTTCCCAGGAGCACTGATGGTGAGGAGCGGATGTGACACTGGAACTGATAGAAGTAGTAGGGTCCATCACAGAGTGTTTTTTCTGCTGGTACAGACTTACAACCCATCTATTCTCACCCAAATGTTCTCAAGATATCTCTCCAGCCCCACGTATTCTTTCCCACTGTCATACCTCCCAATCTCATGCTGAAAAGAAAGTTCTAGAAGAGCTTTGATGACCTCTAATGAGAAAGTCCGGAAAATATGCCTCTGGTCATGCCATATACCTGCCTTGTATCTCCCCTTGTCTTTCTCCTTTAACTCCTCTGCTAATGTTACTTCTACCACCACCACCACCACCACCATCGTTGCAATAACAAAATCAACAAATTAACCTTTTAATCTTAGCAAATTAACCTTTTTTGCACTTGTCATTCTTGGAACAGCCTTACTGCAATACAATGAAACTGCCCAGTTGGAAATTTCTGGCTAATTAAAAGTGCTACTTACTTCTCACAGTGATGTTCACTATCTCACTCTGGATGAGGCCATGGTTATTGTCAGCTGTGCAGTAATATCCACCAGCATGGTTCTCCCTGATAATAGGGATCTCTAGCTCTGATCTCTGAGAACGCACACTTTTCCTCCCCAGACATTCCCTTGTGTCTTCTCTGTGCCAAGAGAATGAGATTTCCCCTGTGCCTTCAACCACAGAGCAGACAAAGACCAGCATCTTTCCTTCAATTGCCTGCCCCTCTTGGGGCTGGGTCTCCATAAGTACTCCAGACACAGGGATTCCTGTGTGAACACAAGATGACAGGTGAGGGCTTGGTGTGGAAGCTAGTACTACCTGGTAGGCTTTGTGGCAGGTACAGTTTGAAATCAATGTTCCTCAGATAAATATTTTTAGTGGGAAGGAAGCATTCTCAGGGCCACTAGGCATGAGCACCCTGCAACTTAATGGTCTAAAAATCTGATCTCTCACTTCCTACACATTAATTAGCCCTCTCTAATGACCACAGATCAAATTGATCTTGCTCTCTCATGATCTCCTGATGCACTTGGGACATAAGTAGTAGTGGGAAAAGCACAGGCTGTGGTGTCCTCACCCAGCTCTGTCACATATCCATTGTATGATACTGGTAGGTCAATGAATCTTTCAGATCCTTAGTTTCTTAAAGATAAAGTATGAATAATCATGCTAAGTTCATGGAGTTCTCATAGAAATAAAACAATATACATGTATAAAGCAAGTACTACACTGCAGATGTTCAATAATTTTGAGACCACATTCCACTGGCATTGTTGAGATAGGATAGCAAAGTGGGTACATACTGACACCAGATTGCCCATGTTCAAATTCCAGCTGTGCTGCTCACTTACTGGTTTACCTTGGGCATGTCACTTAGCTCTGTAAGTTTCCACATGTGTAAAATTGAAGTAATTATAGTACCTACTTTACAGATATTATCCACACTTCAGTACTTCACAGATTTGCTGGGAGCACTAAATATAAAACTGCTCTGAGAAATTCCTTGTACTTTGTAAATTTATATAAATATTCTCCTCTCTAGATATTTCTGAGTCTCAGAGGAGCTGTTCCAGAACTGAGGACAACAGCTCCTCAGCCAGCCCACCCACTGATGCTCACTCTGCACATGTATATAGGATCGATGACTCCGCTTTGAGACACTGTGAGATGATGTCATTGCCTCACACCAGTAATATCCTGAGTCTTCTTTCCATAATGCTGAAATCCAAAACTCTGATGAGCTCCATTCTGACCTCAAGGTGTGGCCATCCCTGAAGAAGGAGTACTGAAGCTGTGTCCTTGACCTATCTGAGGGGAGTTGGGTATCACAAGACAAGGTCACTGAATTCCCTTCAGTGGGCAGCAGAGGTCTGACTGTCATAACAGGTGCAGGAAACAGTTCTGAAGGGAAGAATTAAACAGAGAACACCAGTCAGTGAGGTTCAGAATTCCTGCTTACACATGCCTTATCTTCTCAGCCCTAATGAGAAAGACACACAGCCCTACACTCAAAGACAGACAGCGACCCAAAATTTCTACCTACCTAGGTGGTCTGCTCTGTACTGTACATTGGTCCTCCCAGATAGGCCCTACTTTTCCCCAGTCTTTTCTACTTAAATAGTGAAACCCTTACCTTTGACAGTGAGCCATGTAGATCTTGTTTCTTCTGTCACATCCACAAATAAGAAAAATTTCCTATCTGCTTTACAATAATAGGAGCCACTGTCACTGGGTCTTGCATTTGAAATGACATAGCTTGAGGTGCTGTAGTAAGTGGATATCCGTGATCCATCCTTATAGTACATAAGTCTCTTTATTTTATTATTTTCTTCTCCAGAGCATCTCACAACAACCTGGTCTCCTTCATAGGCATAGTGTGGTATATCGATACTTAGCCAGTCTGCCAAAGATGAAAAAAAAAATACTTGTGCCAATGCTTCTTACCCTGTTCCAATATTCTAACATCTGTTCATATGAGGAAAGATAGTGCATACACATACACAAGAAGCCAGTCAGCCAAAGATTCCTTAGGACCTGCTGGCCCTTCTGGCTTTTCTAATCAGTAAAGGTGAACTCTATTTCATTTAATGACATCTTTTGTCTTCTACACATTCTGCTTATTTTATATCTGTTAAAAATGTTTTGATCAATTTTTTCAGTTGTCAAAAATTTCTTGGACTAAATATATATTTAAAATAATTTCACTTATATTTTTTATATCCATTTAAGATGATCTCATGTCCCTGTAAGATCATGATTAACTTTCTATGCATCTCTCATTACTTAAAGGCTTAGCAAAACAATACAATTCAAATACCTTTATTTTGTCATTCTCTATAGAAGAAACAATTTGGGAAACTGATAGATCAGCCCAGGGATCTAAAATTTTAACCTCTAGAATTTTCTACTTGAATGTTTTTTCAGAAGCTTCTGAGAATCTTCTTGTTTAGATCATTGCCTCCCCTTGGAAGATAGTGGTCACCAGAGAACTAATGAGCAATTTGGTGTTTTGGATATTCTCCAGAAGGAAAAGAAAAAAATTCTTAGAATAGAGAGGAGCTGGTAGACTCTTCTTTGAAAGCATATACAAAGGAAAGAAAAGCCAGCCATTATACTGCTTTTTGAGCCAGTTCTGCAGCTTTGGGTATTTTGGAGGAAATTTTTAGTTGTTGACTGAACTGGAAATTCAGGTTCTAATATTAATTTAGAATTACAATACACTGAGTTAAATTTCAGGGAAAGTGCTTCTTCTAATAGAAAGCTTATTCCCAGGCCTAGCACATTAGACCATACCCCTTTTATATAAAGAGACTTAGTTTCAGATATGGAGAAAACAAATGAAGAAAGAGACAATGTATGAATATTTATTTAAGCTGGCTGCCAAGTTTACACCTCTAGTTATAAGTTTATGACATAAAGAAGAGATACCCACTCTCAGAGTCCTGTCTCAGAACAGAGACCATCTTCTTATGAGATGTAGACCCAGTCTCCAAGGTGGGATTCAGAAGGAGGTGAGGAAAAAGCATTTATAACTTTCATATTATATTAAACATTTCTCATCTTTTAAAACTGTTTGTATATATTTTACAATGGTCAAAATACTTCAATATAGAAATCAATATAATATGTTGGAGGTAAATGCTCAAAATTTTGTTCTTGGTTGAGCAAAGTAATCAAATAAGTTCAGACATAACTTTTACAAAAAGTTATTGTAAAAGGTACAATAATGTACCTTTTAAAGGTACATTATTAGACTAGGAGGTTTGGATGAATGGTTGTGGCATAGGTACTGTTTAAAAAAGAGAAGTCTTATGCCCTAATTGAAGTAAAAAAATTTTGTTGTGCAGATTGAGTCCAGGCAAAGTTTTCAGTGAATAGAATAGAGATAATATCAATTTGATTAAATAAATATTTAAGAAGATATATGGCCTCCAGCCAAGATTGAGACATAGACAACCCAGTTCCTCACACAACCAAAGGAAGGATAACAACTAGTTTATAAAACACACACACAACTAGAACTGCAAGAAAATCAAACTGTATGGAAGTCTGACAATCAAGGAATTAAAGAGAAACATCCATCAAGGCTTGTAGGAAGAGTGGAGATAGGCAGCTGGGGTGGAGAGGACATGTGACAAGATGGAAGCTGGCAGACTGGCTGGCCCCACATTCATGTGAACATAAACCAGGAGGAACAACTGGGGAATGAGACAGACTGTACAACCCAGGATTCCAGCTCCAGAAAAATGGACTCTCAAAATCTCGAAGTGTAAAAACCTAGAGGGTTGTGGTCATGAGAGAAATTTCCATTCCCACAGGAGACTCCGTGGTAGGGGCCCATGGGGTCCTTGAACATACACAAGAGCACCCACTCAGGAATCATCACCAGGCAGCACTTGAAAGGTCACGATTTTCTTGTGGGTAGTGGGGGAAGTAAATGAAAGGAGGGCAAGAGCTAAGCAAGCATCATTGTTCTCTTTCTGATGCCTCCTCCACATACAGTGCCACAGTGTAGCAAAGTGGGTTTCCTCATCCTGGTGAATACCTAAGTCTCTACCCTCTTACAACGTAACAGGTGTGCTGAGAAAAAGAAATTTGGCCCAAATGAAAGAACAGATCAAAATTTCAGAAAAATAAATAAGTTATTAGAAGATAGACAATCTATGAGATGCAGAGTTCAAAACTTTGGTAATCAGGATACTCAGGGAAATGATTGAGCATGTCCACAATGTAAAGGAAGAAGTGAAGGCTATACAAAATGAAATAAATAAAAATATACAGAGAACCAACAGTGAAGAGAAGGAAACCAGGACTCAAATCAATGATTTGGAACAGAAGGAAGAAATAAATATTCAACTGGAACAGAATGAAGAAAGAATATAAAAAAAAATGAGTAGAGGCTTAGGAACCTGTGGGACAACTTTAAAAATTCCAACATCCTAATCATAGGGGTGTCAGAGTGAGAAGAGAAAGAGAACAAAATTGAAAACTTATTTGAAAAAAATAATGAAAGTACAATCCACCAATCTGGGGAAGGAAATAAACATCTAAGTCCAGCAAGCTCAAAGAATCACAAACAAGTTGGACCCAAAGAAGAACATGCCAAGATACACCATAATTAAATTATCCAAGATTAAAAGTAAGGTCTGGGATTGCTGCCCGGCTGGGTGGGGAAATTGCTGGAAAAAAAAAGTAAAATGAAAGTTCAAGTGCTCATTAATTCACCTAGTGAATGAACTGTGCCTTCTTGAAAATAACCCCAAATGAAGGGGATTCCTTATAGAAGGAGTGACTAAACTTTGCTTTTCTGTTCACATATTGTGCAACTTTAAAATTATAGACTTTAAAATGATTATCATCTAATATTCCCTTTGACTCCTAAAGGTATGGAAGGCAAGGCTTAAATGGGAAGAATCTAAAAAGCCAACGTGTTAATAAAATTATAAACATCTAAAATTAAATGAATTCCTGGGATAAAAAAGAAAAAAAATAAAAGTAAGGGGAGAATCTTAAAAATAGCAAGAGAAAAGAAGAGAGTTACCTACAAAGAAGTTCCCATAGGACTGTCAGATGATTTCTCAAATGAAACCTTACTGGCAAGAAGGGGCTGGAGAGAAATGGGCAAAGTCATGAAAAGGACCTACATCCGAGATTACTCCATCCAGCGAAGTTGTCATTTAGAATGGAAGGGCAGATAAAGTGCTTCACAGATAAGGCAAAGTTAAGGGAGATCATCATCACCAAGCCCTCATTATATGAAATGTTAAAGGGAATTATTTAAGAAAAAGAGATTAAAACTGTGAACAGTAAAATGACAATAATCTCACAACTGTCAACAACTGAACCTAAAAAAAAAAAAAATCTAAGCAAAGAACTAGAACAGGAATAGAATCACAGAAATGGAGATCATATGGAACATTACCAGTGGGGGATGGGGAGGAGGGAGAACAAGGGAGAAGGTGCACAGAATGAGAAGCATAATTGGCAGGTACAAAATAGACAGGCAGAGGTTAAGAATAGTATAAGAAATGGAGAAGCCAAGGAACTTATATGTACAACCCATGGATATGAGCCACGAAGGGGTAAAGCTGAAGAGAATGAGAGTACGAGGCAGAGGGGGATAAAGGGTGAAATGGGGCAAGTATAATAGCACAATCAATAAAATATAATTAAAAAAAGAAGTAAAATATATGTGATCAAATTGGTAATAATGACAGGGATAAAGACAAATAGGAAATGATGACTTCTGATTATACTAAGCCTGGAACAGAAATTTGACTGGAATATACCTAGGTAAATGGCCTTTAACTTTGACATTTTACCAGTTTTTTAGAGGAAGGCATAATTTTATACAACATACACATTTTACCATAATTTCAGGAAGTTTACTGGATTGAATGAGGCTGATACTGAGACCTTCTAATATATTAATAAAACACTTGCTTAAAATTGCATCAGATATAATGCAATTTATATAGACATAAAATGACAAGATATATAGGTAGTAACTATCCTCCCTGTAATAAAATAAATACTTTTTCAAATAAATGATTAAAGAAGAAAATGTAACCTTCTAGTTTAATATAAAACCATTGCCCCCTTATTTTATTACATTAGAACTTTGATGACAATGATGATGATGATGATGCTGAAAAACAAGTTATACAGGGGTAGTTTGTAATCCAAGTAAAACATCAAGGGATAATTTTGTTAAATGCAGAACATCTTCTTAGCTCTCTGGTTACCTGTTTATTGTAGGAAATATGTTTTCAATCACTGCCTCCAGTGTTTCTGGTCAAGGTTTTAAGTTTCTGTGACTGGACCAGAATATTTCCCAAAATAATATTGCATGTTTGTTTTCCCTTTGTAGTTAACTTATTATATGCCCCTGAACTTTATAGTAAAGAGAAAATAATGTACTGCCTTCAAATAATTGGGGTAAGGTCTTTCACACAAGCAGCTGATAGCAAAGCAGAGAGTAATGTGACATTGGAGCATTTATACTATGTCTGGGACTAGGTTTGAGGATTAGCCTCCCACTTTCTTCACCCCAGTTGTGGACCTAATCCCTGTAACCCTCAACTAAGAGACTGAAACAGGCAGTACCTCCCTTGCCTGGAAAAGTATGTATGATCTCCAGTTATCTAAAAGAGAAAAGAAAATAATAACTCACCTGACCAGATGCCAACAGGAGCTGTGAGGCAATAATCAGAGAGATTAGCACAGGACCAGTATTTTTACACTTAAAAAAAAAATGGTGTAACTCTCTTAGAATATTCCCAACAATTCTCTTTCCCCTTCTTTTATTTTATGCCTTCTTCCCTCTACCCCAGGTATTTATTCCTTTCTACCATCACTCCCTAATTCCTTTTATTTATTTTTCCTTTCATCTTTCCCTTTCTCTTTCCCTTACTCACAAATAATACTCCCATAGAACCAAGCACTTATCTTGTAAGGCCCTAACATTTTATAAACATAGTTCATTCCATTACCAGCTGATTGTTTTGCAGGTAAATTATCAGAAGTGTCATAATTTACTTATTCCTCTCCCACATTATCTTTTTAAGACTGGTTATTTTGTTTGAGACATATTGCCTTCCTGGTGGCAATGCACAAGCCAGGAAATCCCAGAAAGGAGGTGGAAGTGTCCTCTCATATATCATAGACATGTTTCTCCCTCCTTTCCTATTCTAGTTCTAGTACCATGTTTGCATTCATATACTAGAGTCACATTTATGAGCAAAATCCACAGCTTCATCTATGGGTTGCAGGACTTGAAACCTCTCCAAAATTTCCATCTAGGAAAGTAAGAGTTAAGCCAAAAATGTGGTGCATTGGAGTAAAATTGGAGTTGAAGCACAGTGATATTTAAGTGGTCTAAAAATACAATTTAGCCTAACAAAACACTTCTTTGATAGCCTTTAAAGAATTTTCCCAGCTTTTCCAGAGATGAAAACATTAATACATGTTAATGAAAGGGAGAATGCACCAGTATTTGAAAAAGAGATTCACAGTCCTTTGGTTTTCCTGGAAACCTTGCTCTGCTCAGTACTCATTTACATAACACTTGTTGGGCCTAGGTTAGAAGCTGAAGACCATCCCTACTCATCCTAGCAGAGAGATTTGTTCTCCATATGAGGTTGTGGGATGATCAAGCACAGGTGCTTCTGTTCTGGTTACTCCCAAGTCTTAGTCTAGTATTCTACTCACAAAGGATCAGAACCAGTAGCCACAGAAACATAGCGTCGGAGGTGAGAAGTTCTTCCAGTGACAGTCAGATGCAGCTCCAATCCCAGAGTAGAGTCTATCCAAGCAGAATGTGAATCCCAGAGTAGAATCTATCCAAGCAGAATGTGAAGCCAGGCAATTTGGATCATCAGCAATTTTATACAAATAGGAATCAGGAAGTAGGAAATCTCTGCAACTCAGCATTCTCCCTACCCTCAGTATTGTGGATGCTGAGGATGTAAATGTTTTTTATAGAGTTCTACAGATATATGTGTATTGACCATAAATGCTCCTTAAAATGCAAGGTGTCTGTATCCTATAGCTCAGGTCCCTTTAAAGAAGCTTTCTTACCTGCTTTGGCTTTGCAGAGAACACTGAATTTTAGAATTGCTAAAATTTAAATTACTTGCTGTTTTCTTTCAAAAGAAAATCCCCTTTACCAAAGAGGATGCATGCCTTGTTATGCAACTCTAATATTTTGACACCATGCCAACACTGCATGGATGCTGACCTATGGAAATTCTTCCAAACCATATTAGGAGACAAACTGAAATTTGTTACAAACAATGGTGGAATTAGGGTGATATTAGATAGCAATATATGTGGTCTAGGAACTCAGGAGGATGGAAATTCTTTCCAAGTCAAATTATTCCTGCCCATGAGATTTTTCAGACAGAGAGAGGCAAAATGAAAGAAATAATAAAATAATCTATGGTGTTGACTTTGAGGTATTAGTTAAAAAAAAACTGTACAGCGGTCTGGAGGACCTCAACACACATACATAACATATAAGATATGTTTTCTAATACCCAAAAATTAAACAATATATATATTGTGGAAAACAGCCCTTATATCAAAGTGAAAGTAAAATTCACATTAGTGATTAAAAGGAGGAACTTTACATAGCAATATCTTCACAGATATCTCTCCAAGTACAAGTGATATGAGGGAAAGAATAAACAAATGGGACTACATCAGGGCTCACTGAGACAAAGGAAAATGGCAGCAAGGTGGGCAGGAGCAGAACTTCCTTCCCCTGCACCTAGATGGAACACCTATCTAATCTTCTGAGAAAGAGTGAACAGACAATGGAATCCAAGCTTATATGAAGTTCAGAGACCAAAACTGTAGGAGACATTGCAAAACAGACAGTAAGAAGATTGCATTGGAACAGTAACATCCCTGGGACCTGCTTGAGGGGAAAGGCTGCTGTGGTCACTGGCCCATTGCCTGTTGTAGTGGTTGGCCATGGCTGCAGGATCTTTGGAGAAGAGCCAGACCAACAGCTCCCTCCTCTATCAAAGCAGGGAAGACAGTGAGGAATCGGGAGAGACCTGGATGCTTGAAGTGGCTGGGGAAAATAAAGATGAAGTGGGAGATGCACAGAGGCAGTGTTCACCCACTGGGACTTCAGTCGCTGGCTAGGTTGTTACCAGAGAAACTGGGGAGCTGGGTGAGGCCTGGAGAAATGAAAAGAGTTAGATTGTGTTGGACCCTGACCCAGGTAGTCTATGGTCTGGTTAGAAAGTTGGGCTGTGTTAAAAGCCAGGTGCTTGTTAAGAATGGTGGAATTAAATAGGGGAATTGTATTCAAAAACAGGTTCTCAGCAACTGTTTAAGGAACTATCATGCAGTGGCTAGCTTGCACAGTTGCTGCCTCATGCTGCAGTTCACTCATGAAGCAGCTAGCTCTGGGAGTGGAGGGCTTATGTGGCAGCTGGCTCACACAGTGGCAATGGGCTGGCACAATGACTTACTAGCAAGAAGGCAGCATGCTACACAGACAGTATGAGGAGAGCACCAGAGCTTAGGGAGTCAGCAGTCCCCAGAGAGACTTAATTTACTGGGGGTGATGAACTGCCCTGAAGAGATTTTGAGTGCACAGCACCCAGGCCAGCAAAGAGGGAGAAGGTGGTATGTGATTTTCTCCTAATCAGTGTACTTCATGGGCAGCACAACTGGTGGATTAAAGGCACCAGATGGCACAGATGGACAGTGGGGGCCCAGCAGTGCATGGAGGACCTGGGCTGGAGGCTGGGCAACTGTGTATATTATGGTTCAGACCTGGCCCCCATCCTCATAAAACCACAGGAAGGAAGAAAAGCCAAGCCAAGCCTCCCTCTGCTTGTGGCATCCAGGAATACCAGCAGAATTTGCTTGATTAGGTGAAAACTGTGAATACCAATATACCTGCTGGAGGAGAGAATCCACCAACAGAGGAAAAACCAACATGTAAAAACCCAAGTACAATAAGAGAACTGAGATGAACAGAAGAAAGGTCAAACCCAGAGTATCCAGACAAGGAGATTAAAGAGACCACACCATTGAATCCCATAGAATTCCTATCATAGAAGTTCACCCTACAAAGGCAGCTAGCAAAGAGAAACACCAGGAAGTGCAGAAACAAACAAACCAAAAAGTCACCTAAAATGGGGAGACAAAAAAAGATCCTGCAATCCAAAGGAGTGAAAGACTCTCCACTAACAGAGCTAAATGAAATGGAGGTAAGCAAACTATCAGATATAGAATTCAAAATAATGGTTATAAGAATGCTCAAGGAACCCACAACTACAAGGAACTGAGTGAGAACTACAGCAGTATGAAAACAGAAATAGAAACTATAAACAAAATTCAAGAAGAAGTGAAAAATAAAATTACTGAAAGAAAAAACTCACTAGGAGGAATTACAAGCAGGCTGGATGGAGCAGAGAATCAAATTAGTGAGCTGGAAGACAAGATGGGGAGAAATACCCAGATAGAGCCCCTACATGAAAAAGACTAAAAAAATATGAATATATAGGGGTAGGGAAGATGGCAGAAGAGTGAATGGAACTCACACTGACCTCCTTCCTGGACCAATCTGGAATTACACATCAATTATGGAGAAACCAGCCAGAACAAACAACTGAGCAATAGCCAGAGAGAAGCATATAACTTCAGACATACAAAACCAGCTTTGGCAAAACCAGTCTGTTAAGGAGTGTGGTGGAGACTCAACTGGGCTGGCTGGGCACCCATGGGTGGTAGTGACAGTGGATCCCCTGAAGAAGATTGGGGTCTAAACCCTAAGATAGGATTCCCAGACTAGAACACCAGAGCCCCAAAACTACAAATATAACAATCATTGGAAAGAGCAGGAGGGCTGCTCTGCGCCAGAGATAGATGGTTGGAGATGCAAGGGTCATTTAAAGGGCCAACACATGTTTTCATTTGCAGCCACTTACCTGGGGCTCAGGCAAAGGCAGGGGCAGCATAAACTAGAGATGCTTGAGAAGAGAGTGGGTACAGAGGCTTTGGGGAGATAACTGAGAGAGTAGCAACAACGATCCCAATGCTGAATCATCCACCAGATGGTAGCAGCCTTTGTGCTCAGGCAGACCACTCCCCTCTGAGCAGTAGTAGCCTGAGGGAAAGCAATAGCCCTGACCCAACGAGAACCTCTGCCCTGGCCCTTTGGTGCTTAAGCCTGACTGTTGAGTTGCAGTAACCAGAAAAACAACCAAATGAAATAGCCAGAGACAGTAGATCACTGGCAAAGGAGGGACAGGGTGGACTAGAGAGACTTGAGGAGAGATTGGGGATGAAGGTTTTGAGGAGAGATCTGAGAACGTAGCTGCTGGGATCTCGTGCTGAGCCAACCCCCATACACAGCAATCATTCTGTGCAGGCAGACCACTCTCCTCCAAGCAGCAGTTACCTGAGGGGAAACAATAGCCCCCACCACTGAAGGGATTTGGCCCCACCCTGTGGTGCTTAAACCTGACTGCTGAGTGCAGAGGGACAATATTAACAATTGAAAGAGAAAGCCAGTGACAGCAGATCACTGGAAGTATCAAATATGCTGCCCAAGGTCAGATGGAATCAACGTCTGACATCACCAGAGGCAGATCCAGAAAAAAGAAAAAAACAGTGATAAATACAAATGACTACAGATCTGAAAGCCACTGTGGTCTCCATTGTGATTTGTGATATTTTCTTTCCTGCATGGCTTTATAACATTCATTTCTTGTCCAGTGAGTTTGTATATAAGTCACTAGATTTTATACTATAGTGTATTTCAATCCACATATTTTGCCCCTCCTTTCTCTTAGCCCATCTTACCTTCCTCTTTACTTGCAATACTCTCATTTCAAATTTGGTTTTTGCTCTACTACAACTTGTTTCCATCCCACACTCTTAATATTTCTCCCCAGTTCAGACACTCAAAATGAACTCTCTTGTCAAGGGTCATTTCATATCCTTTTGCCCAGCTACTAAAATGTCTATGTTCTCTTTACACATGTAACAAATTTTGCTAGTTGGTTGTGTGTAGGGTAGTTGTTGTTGATTGCTTTTTCAAGCTTATCTCTAGAGCTACACTAATTCTCTATTTCAAATAACAAATTTTACTAGAACCCTCTCCTACTGTTACAGAACACAAGGGGGCGTGCAAAGGGCCAAGGGCAATGTACTATTACTGAAAGGAACCCCCCCCCCAGGTGCATTATGCCTGCCACCTTATAGGAAAGACATCTCTCAATGCCAGAGACTTGTGAAAAGGAAAGGAAATGTTTAAGGCTACACAGACTTAAAGTAGTGACCTAATGCCTTCATCAAAATCCCAAAGTTCCTTAAAACACCCACAAACACACACAGTCCTTTCTTCCCCCTTTGCCCAGTCTGGGGTACCATATCTCAGGAATAGAAATAGAAGTCCGCAGCTAAGGCAGCCCCCCGTTCTTCCCGATAATCTGTCTCAGCTGGTAGGCCTCCCTAGGTTCCCGGCACCATCAGCTGTGTTGCCAGGATCTCTGCTAAATC